>VMBQ01005650.1:0-11660 GCA_007657795.1 Dreissena rostriformis
ACCCATGGGGAGGTTTCCTTTTCTACATTTTATCCTCGGAGATCTTTTAGAAGCCGCAAGTTGTAAGAAAAGGCAAGGACATATTTGTAATGTGGTCATAACGTTTGCGGAGAGAAGTACTCGTTAACAATAGCAATGTTGGTTACAGGGAAACAGATTGAATAGGAAATATGTTTGACATTACTCTCATTTTTTTAGCCGCAAGTATAAAAAAAATACACTCGGGTCCCAAAAGTGTACGGTAAACTGAGAACAGACAAATGAAGCCTCGTCAGTCAAGATTATTCAAAGAAGACTAACAATATGTATAATAAATAATCGGTCGCAAGTATTGCATTTATAAGAAATCTAGATTTCAACTTAAGTAGTCTTTAATCCGTTTCATTTCCTCTCAACAGTCGCATATCATTTACATGTCATCCGAGTAAACTACGCTGAATCCAGAGTATTCCATTGATGTATGTATATGAATGTCTTCTTCATACACATGGACCTAGTTGGTGTTGTGTTTCATTATGACGATTTCATAAACAAACATATGTTTTCGATGGATTTCAACAAACAACAATCTTTTTATTATCCATTGTATAAAGACTTTCACTTCACGGTAATGTTAACAATCGAACATATCATTTTGACAACAAAAGAGGTTGCGGTTTAAATATCGCGGAGAAAACACTCTGCGATCTGCGATATCCAAAATGAATCAATCTTGGTAATTTAAGAAGTCATTACCCTAGATGGCAGTGTACTGTTTGTTGTTTGCGAAATGTCATCAAAACACATATACACACAAAGACATACGAAAGAAGTTTACCAGAACAATTATATCATTTACGCCTTAACATGCAATGGCGACAGATGTATATTATGACAATCATTATAATTTTGCAATTTAAATTGACAACAGGAGCTGATAATTTTTACGGGATTTTATTAACAAACTTGTTTTTCAATTAGATTAAGTTTAAGGAGCGATTTCTATCAATGTTTCCCGAAATGTTGCGAATACTGCTTTTAAATGTCAAAATTATGCAGCAAACATTGCACTGATAGCGTAATTTTACGAGGCAAACCATTGTAAACGACTTAATATGGTTATCAATCTAAAACATCGGACGGACACTAAAAAACGATGTAAAAGTTAAATTTGTTACACCAAATTAAGCTAGTTTTGTCGTCACATCTATTATTTAATATTCCATGAAATGAGTGACATCTGTGATGACGTTAGAAAACATATCATTAACTTCATTATGTATTTTTTTTTGTTATGGATCGCATCATGTTGTTCTAGTGTCAAACAAAGTCACTAAATGGTATTTTAATGCACAATAATTACATATATAATTCTAAAATCATGAGTTCATGAGTTTGGTGATTAACACAATTTCGTCGTGGAACGGTTCACTGGAAATAAATGTCATTTGAATGTACTGTCGTTCTACACTCAAGAGTAGAATTCCAAATACATATATGCAAACGAAATTTAATCTCAATAATTCACATCCATACATTAGTACCACATGACACCTATATGAACTCAGCAAAAGTCATATTGCACATTTTGAAATGGGTAACATCACAGAAAAAAAGAATATGTGTTATTTGTCTTTTCATATTCAGGGACGAAAACTTAAACGTCTTTAGAATGCAAATAATATTCACATGTAAAACCATCAACGCGTGGCATAGGCAACACATACGTTAACGTACAAATACTGTAAACCGATTAGGCAGCTTATAGTATTTCCCTTACATCCTTTGGGGACAAAATATTGTACAATCTGGAGAATGCAATCTGCTCTCGGGGACCACCATTGCATGTAAGGCATTCATTAACATTGTATTCATCTACGGCGATAGCGCCTTCATACCCCTTCTAAAACATAGTAACTTTACTCTTTGTGGAGCCGAAACACAATCAACGAATACAGAATGTGTATATATTAGAAATCCGGAACTCATCAGGGATACATTTATACCGTCTCATTTACCATATCCTGTCAGCCAGTTGCACACAAGCGATGTCATTGGATTTCACGTTACAGCGTTTAAACGTGACAATATATGAATTCTCGTTTGGTGCGAAATGGTTCGATTCTTCATAAATTGTCAATATATAGAAATAACATAGAATTTGCCTTAATTGTATATGGCAAGGCTGAATATTTAAAATCGCGTTTCCAAGAACACGTTTCGAAAACGCGTAGATATATATTAATATTGATCAAAGGTTTAAATTAAAACCATAATTTAAGATTTCATATTTATATAACATTTGCTTTGACTAATCAATTGATAACACGATGTGTTACACCCATAGTACGAGATTGTTTTAAAGTTCATATGCATGTTAACCGACCATTATAAATAAGTAGCAGCTGTTGTTGACGATGATGCAACTTAGTCTTGTTCATGATTATTTCAAGAAATTTCAAGAAAAGACGCCGTGGCCTTATATTTTTATATTCGAAAGTTTAGCTCGTTACCATGTTATATAAATCGGTCTGCCAATTACATACTTAACTTTTAATTCTAGTTTCTTAGAATAATACCATTTCTATAGTCATATGCGCAGATCTTACAAAGTAATTTATTTTCTTTATTAATGTTCATTTAGCAATGCGTGTTTGTTAATTATAAGAATTATTTATTTTAAATCTGAAGCAGATAATCATTTTTGAATATATAATCACGTGCGTGTGCTAAGCACGGCCGGTATTAATAAACATCCATTGAGGGAAGTTTTAAGTTGTACCCAGGTGAAATGTAAGCTTTAATTTTCTTTAAGAAATCCAATAGTTTCTGCTTGGTACATCATTAAGTATTCACTATTTTACCAATATTAACTTGCATCATACATGTTAATAATAATGACTTTGTACACTGTATGCTTACTTTGTCCACTTGGGATTTTGGCCTTCTGGATGTATTGTTGAATAAAACATTATTATTATAAAAAACATGTTAATGTAAATAGACATAAACACAAACATGACAAAGAAGCCAGAGACGTTAGAATTAATGATAACAAAATAAGTTATCTCACTATAAAATATATATATAATAAATACCTTGCATTGTATACTTGAATGTGCAATTGACAATTTACTGCTTCCATAGCAACTGTTAACTTAATTAATTTTGTCTTATTAATGTTATCAAGCATGTAAAAACTAGAAATGCTACAAAAATAAAACAAATGTGATAAACTAGATTTTCATGTATCTGACTTAGTGGGTAGAAACAACAAAAATGTATACATTATATTCACTTCACATACTTTAACATGCTTAATATCTTAGCTTATAGATGACAGACAAAAACACAAGATACACATCGTTGATATTATGTACTACAAATTCAGGCATATAAATCAAAATATATTTTTGTTATTCCTTGATGAAAAATTACCTGTTAATTCTGGTATTAAACACTTAATCTGGTCAAAAAGGCAATTACAACATAATATGAACGCAAAGTATTGTCCATATTATAATCCACACAATGTCCAAACTGACAGTAAGATGTAAACTTGGTAAGCTCAGGTTGCACCAGGATTGGAAAAACTAATTTTTGAAGATCTCCATTAATAAAAAATATATACATGACTGAGTACTTATTAGAAATCTCCTAAAAACACATGAATAATACATTACACAATGGAGACCGCATACTTGTCCAAAATGTATTGCAATTAAAATCAATATAACATGCAATGTTGTTTTCCTTGTTATTTTCTTTACAAACTTAATCTTTTCGAAAATAACACAACCGATTATTAATTAAATTACATTATCAAGATGAAAATATTCTTGTTTCGTACATAATTCACTCTGAACCACCAGGAGATGCACAACGAATAGAGCAAAGTAAATGTTCTAAATTGAAACATTAATACATTAAGTATAATGGTATTATGCTTATTAATTATTTGATCGTACATGTTTTTATTGTCATGACCTAAGTGTTGAAAACAAGTATGATCTAAGATGATTTCACGCTTATCTCTTCCTTGGCATGACTGCTTCATCAAGACCGTGAACTGTTGTCCATCCTGTAACATAATACATTTGTCTTTAAATTCATAATTTAATACGCTGTGGCGCATTTTCCAGATATTAAGGTCCAAGCTGCGCTTTAACGGCCGCTCCACGCTCATCCGGATATCATCGAAAAAAACGCGCTTCTCGTTCAGGTAGACGACGAAACCAGATGGTTCCGTGAGATTCCGTTGAGGCGACCTACACGTGAAAGAATAAGAAGTAAATGGTTCGATTCCTACTCACAGTGCACTAGTGTGGTCACCATACCGCACAGGTTGGGTTTCATCCAGATACGTCTGTTTGCTCCTCTACGCAAGATAACATAAAATTGAATTACATTTCGTAAAAACTACAATGTCGATGGCTATAAATTGCAGCAATATATTTACAATTCGACCAAACTTAGGTGAGTCTAGTATGTTAATGAGGTATAAGTGCTGGGACACACTCCGGGTCCTTACATAATGCAGCCCCAGGCATGGAAGGACTTAAACGGAATTCGTAATACATAAAGCAGGACGTGCTATAACTGTTTCAATTAATCACATTCACGATGCATCGTACAATATCATTGCTAGTGAACGTCTTATATCACTTAGCATGAGTAAATAAAAAGATCAACTGATCACGTATACCGGGTAACTTCTGTTTCTGTTTTGGATCTAATCCATATAATTGGATAACTAGCTCATATTTGAGAAATGCCTTTTATTGAAACAAAATGACACATATTCATCTTAAGTTGTAAGTACAGGAATTCACAATAGTATTAACTTGATATACGGTATGTGGGTTACATGCAATTTAATGCATCAAAAGTCTTCTTATGCGAAGTACTCAAGGTAGGCAAATACGATCTTTTGAAAATTGGACCACACTCTTTAATCAAAAGAATTTATAAATACCGTATGACAGTTAATGTCATCAAACACATTTCTCAGTTCAAGGAGGCGGTAAATTACAAGCTATTGACATGAACCACAATCTAGCTATGTAATATTTTGCGTTCGGAGGGATAGTAAATTATAAAAATATATCGAGACCCATCGGAATGGTCATGCTTTTATCAGGGTCCTGTCTATTTGGAGAATATATCTCTTACTGTTTTATTATGCAAACTAGAGTTATTCTGTTCCGCACAATAAATAAAGGGACAAATCTCTGGCGTTTGTTTTAACCACCTTCAGACAATAACATCATTATCGTCACATGATTTAGGAGTCGTCTGTCGCTGGTGGTATTGCCCCATTAAAACACGCCGACTTGAATTTTTAACAATGTTTCCTACGACAATGAAAAGATAAATGACTTGTCGCAGTTGAACAATGAGTGTTCTTCCTCAAATGCGTAACATGGTTATAAAGTGCACATCGGAGAAATGCATATCACGTCCTACGTACAGACCATTTGAAATAACTAAGAACAGTTCAATGGATACTAACGTTTGTTCGTTCAGAAACAGGAACTACGTTAATGCGGTTCGTGTTAATCATGCCAATGCCTAAATGTTTTCAGTTCATTTGCAGGATTAGACATCAGAATTTCTCAAACAACAACCGTACATCGTATCAATTATTCTGAGACCACGTTCTCAGTGAGCCGCAATCGGACTGCCTTTGTTATCTAGGGCCGATCTACATGTATAACCGAAAGTCGACGAAAAGCCACTTGGGTCCAAATTGGCAGTCTAAATGCCGATATAAATTAAATTTCCCATCGAATTATACACAATGTTGAACGCAACTAGGCGGTTTTAGAAATATGATTAATTAGAAAGTGCTTTTCTGGGAAAGACAGGCACTCTGACATGTAACCAAAAGGGGTTCGAACAAATGCGCTGGTCGATGTCAACAGCAGACAAACATTTCACGTTTTTAAGTAAAGTTTTGTTTACAACTACAACAAGTTTAATTTTTGTTTTGGCAGGCTGGTCTTAAATGGGAACATTACAAAAGAAATAAAAATAAAGAAAATACGATATGGGACAAATATAATAATTATCGGTTAATCATTACGTCTAATAAGCAAGTCCTACATAAACAAATTGAAAACTTATCCTCCTAACAATCAAACCACAAAACCTATTTTGAACTTGTTGTTTTTTAAGTTTTGATATAAACTCCGCTGAAGAAATAAGCATATTAAAATCATATGTCGTGTTGTGCAGATTTATTTAAAGAAGCGGCAAAAGACAGACGCTTGCTAACGTGATTTATTACCCGAATACGAACTTAAACAAACACAGACGTTCCCATTATGTTATGGCTTCTAAAATACCGCTGGAAGGTTCATTTTCAAGCCAAATGATGAATGTACAGGCTTTCACAAACACTTAAGGCATTACGCATGCATTTTCGTTAGGTGTCTCATAAATCATTGATCAGCTCTGTCAAAAAACTTTCTATTGGGGCCTTTTGTGCTTAGTGTTCAGGCGTTTTTTCTATCTCAGAGACATACTACACATAAAATACATACTAGATACGAATGTCCATATTAAGATATTGAGACGTAAAACTATGTTTTGTTTTTCAAGTTGAACGCTTCACTATATTAAGTGCCAGAACTAAACAAATTCAGATATTGTTTCCTATGTTATGGGTTTGTACATTATTTGTTTATTTATTCAATCGATTATTATAAAAGTATAGTGATGATAGCGAGAAACTATTTAAATTATTAGTAAATATCCAACAACGGTATAAACAAATAAACCTTCACATTGTAATGCACAATGATGGTTTAATAAAAGTCTTAGGGAAAATCAGATTGCTTTAATACTTAAACAATAACATGTCTACTGTCTATATGTACACACTTCGTTAATTCAAACATTTTTAGAAACAGACAAGCTGTAGAGATATGTGTACCCATGGGGAAGTTTTCTTCTTTACATTCTTTCACGTAATCCAAAAATCAAGTCCTGCTTTTAATTGCTGACATCCAATGACTTTTGATATTGTTCGACCTCGGAGATCTATGAGAAGCCGAAAGTTGTAACAAATGGCAAGGACATAATTGTTATGTGGCCATAACGTTTCTGGAGGGAAAACAATAACAATGGTGGTTATAGAGGCAACAGGTTGAATTTGAATAGGAAATGTGTTTGACATTACTCTCAATTGTTTTAGCCGCCTACAACGTGAAATAAAAATACACTCGGGTCCCAAAAGTGTACAGTAAACTAAGAACAGATAAATGAAGCCTCGTCAATCAAGATTCAAAGAAGACTTAAAATATGTATAATAAATAATCGGTCGCAAGTATTGCATTTATAATAAATCTTTTGATTTCAATTTTAGCAGTGTTTAATCCGTATCATTTTCCTCCAAACAGTTACAGATTATTAATATTTATTTTATACCTAATGATAAAATATGACATTTCTGCAGTGAAATAACTGCAGTGAAAATAACACATTAATTATTTTCACCGGTGAAAATAACACATTTTCGGAATTCCTTTTTTCTATTTTTAGATTATCATATCAAGATGTACTTCCCTTGTTTATATACTTTTTTATATATTTTTCTATGATCACGAGTGACATAAAATTGATATTCTACCGAATCCAACACATGTTCTTTTAATTTTATGCTTTTTTTTTACCGTTTATTTACATTGTAAAAGAGTTTAACTGAAGAATTTCCCTGGAATAATGACGTCATTTCGTCAACAAAATGACGTCATTTCAATGTATTGAGGCACGCCGTGGGAAAGGGAAATTAGTATTAATTATTTTCTTGAAAAAGGGGCATAAAAGAAACAGAAAATTTGTTCATGTCACTGTAAGATCGTTTGTTATTTCACTCGTGATCATAGAAAAATAATATTTTCACTCGTGGCTGCGCCACTCGTGAAAATATATTTTCTATGATCATGAGTGAAATAACAAATGATCTTACACTGACATGAACGAATATCCTCTATGTCATCCGGGTATTCTACGCTGAATCCAGACGATTCCATTTATGTATGTACATGTATATGCATATCTCCTTCATGTAAACGGACACAGTTGTTGTTGTTTTATTATGACAATTTCAGTACCAAACATATGTTTTCGATGGTTTACATATGTTCTATGTTCTATGTTCTTCGTCTTGACAGCCCTTGTGGGCCAACCGTGCTACACACGTCGTTTTTGAGTAAGTGTCCCAGCACTTTCACTGTTCGCTAGCTTTCTCAAACAAATCGCAGTCTTAGCACGCGCGGATGCAGCTCTTTTCGCGATCGGGTTATGTATTTCGAAATATTTGTAGCGTTCATTATGTAATGAAAACCAAAGTCTTCGACATTGGAAGTCTATGCACTCTAACCTCTAACTATAATCTTTTTATTAACTCTTTTATAAAGACGTTCACAACAAAGTAATGTTAAAAATCGAACATGACATTTTGACTGCAACAGAGGTTGCTGTTCAAATATCGTGGAGCAAAATTATGCGATCTGCGATATCCATAATGATTCAATCCTGGTAATTTAAGTAGTCACTACCCTAGATGGCAGTGTATAGTTTCACTCGTTTTCGCAATGTCATCGGTAACACTTATACACACAGAGACATCCGAAAGAAGTTTATAAGAACATAATCATTTTACGCCTTAAAATGAAATGGCGGCAGATGGATGTTACGTTATTTATTATTATTTTGAAGTTTAACTTGACAACATAAGCTGATACTTGTAACGGGAATTTCGTTAACAAAGTGGTATTTCAATAAGATCTAGGTTTAGGGGCGCTTTCTATTAACTTTCATCGAAATGTTGCAAATATTGCTTTTAAATGTCGAAATTATGCAACAAACATTGCATTGATAAAGCATTGATGCACATATGAAGTCATTTCACGAGGCAAACCCATTTAAACGACCTAGTATGGTAACCAATCTATAACATCGGAATGAAAACTAAAAGTCAATGTAAAACTCAAATTTGTTAGACCAAGGTTAGATTCAGCTAGTTTTGTCATCACATCTATTATTAATATTCCATTAAATGAGTGACATTTGTGATGACGTTTGAAAACATATCATTAACTCCCTTATGTATTTTTTCGTTATGGATCGCATACATGTTGTTTTAGGGTCAAACAACGTCACTTTATGGTATTTTAACGTACACTAATTCAGGCCTTTTACCCGACCATTTCCCGATTTATTTCGCGCAAAAAGTCCACTGATAATTTAAAAATAATTTTATATAAGTCTTTATTATAATTAAAATTAGAAGATCAAAATCAAATACCCATTTTTGAAATGGGTAACATCACAAAGAAAAAATAATATGCGTTATTTGTCTTTTCATATTCAGGGACGAAAACTTAAACGTCTTTGGAATGCAAATAATATAGAATTGTAAAACCACGAACGCGAAGCATAGGCAACACAAACGTTAACATACTCATACTGTTAACCGATAAAGGCAGCTTATCGTGTTCCAAGTCCTGGTGAGAGACAGTGTACAATCTGGAGAATGCAATCTGCTCTCGGGGACCCCCATTGCATGTTTGGCATTCATTAACATTGCATTCATCTACGGCGATAGCGCCTGGTTGCCCCTTCTTAAACATTGTAACTTTGCTCTTTGGGGAGCCGAAGCAGACATAGCAAATTGAGACTTGGTATATATATTAGAAATCCGGAACACATTAGGGATACATTTAAACCGTCTCTTTTACAATATCCTGTCAGCCAGTCGCACACAAGCGATGTCATTGGTTTTTACGTTCCAGCGTTTTAGCGTGACAAGATATGAATTCTTGTTTGAAGCGATCTTCGTTAGAGGTCAACATATAGCAGTAATGTTTAGGATGTGTCTTTATTTATATATCACATGGCTCAATATTTAAAATCGCGTTAATATTGCATTCATCCACGGCGATAGCGCCTTGTTACCCCTTCTCAGACATTTTATTTATACTCTTTAGGGAGCCGAGACAGAATACGCGAATTCGAGTGTATATATTTGAAATCCGGAACACATTAGGGATACATTTAAACCGTCTCATTTACAATATCCTGTCAGCCAGTCGCACACAAGCGATGTCATTGGTTTTCACGTTACAGCGTTTAAACGCAACAAAAAATGAATTCTTGTTTGGTGGGATCTTCATGAAATGACAACATATAGAATTAATGTTTAGGATTTACCTGAATTTTTATATTGCAGGGCTGAATATTTAAGATCGCGTTTTCAATCACAGTTTTCGCAAACGTGTTGATAGGTATGTATTTTTTAAAAAGGTTTTAATTACAAACATAATTTAATATTTATATAAAATTTGCTTCACTAATAAATTGATAACACGATGCGTTACACCCATTGTCTGAGATGGGTTCTAATCCCATATGAATCTTACCCGACCATTATAAATAAAAAAGCAACTGTATTAACGATCATGCATCTTAACCTTGGTAATGGTTATTTCAAAACTATGTACTATATAAAGCCTTACACTTTACTATAACTTCCAGAGGTATTAGTGTAGCACATTGAACAACGCAAGCGTTAAGTCATAAAATTTACCTTTCTTTCACTCTCTTAAGCAGTACTGAAATTAACGTTTATTACATAGTCATTTGTATATGTACATTACATAGAAGTTTAACTACATCCAGTACAAAACACTATAGGTTATATAAGCCTGATTGTTTAACAATCTTAATTCCACATTTGTAGCTGCATGTGTCGTTAGTTACACCCAGCAACTATCACAGGTATTTCTTTCCGCAAGTGAACATCTTTCTATTGCTTCGTGTTGTCTTGCATGGGACTTAACCCCATTTCCAAACCCAGAGTTAAACCGAATGAAGTCTGTCGATTTTAATATTTAATAAACGATTCCGTTTGCAAGTGCGAAGAAATAGTGATGTATAATATAGTCAACTCTCGAAATGTTTATGTCAACTTCGGCTAGCGTGTCGGTTGAAGAATTACCATCCTCGGGTTGACAAAAAGTCGTATCACCCTCTACGGGTTGTTGTATTTATATGTCACACTCGCGTGGAGCTAAACATATAGGAAAGGAAACCCCGAATTGAGCGAACGTGAAACTTTAAATTTACCTTAAGCGCCCAAAGATGCTAACGTATATTCACTGTTTTGAATATATCCAGCAAGAAACATTTGCAATTCCATTTGCATTTATCATCAGCAGTTTATTTTGGATTCATATGAAATACGATTTGTTTTCGAAATCGCAATGAATGGTCAGTACGTATCTTTAAATACGTATTTATTCTTCAAACATGAACAATATTGCTTTCCAAAACAGTGTTAGACGCCGCTAATGAAACTGTTGTCGGAGGCACTTAACAACAAACTAACAAGGCACGCTGAACATCTCCTGTATCGATGCCAATCTATTGCAAAGATATATGTGGCGTGTTCTGAGAAAACTGGGCAAAATGCTTGTGCGTAAAGTGTCATCCCAGATTAGCCTGTGCAGTCCGCACAGGCTAATCCGGGACGACACTTTCCGCCTAAACTGGATTTTCGCTAAGAAGAGACATCATTTAAACGAAAAATTCCATAAAAGCGGAAATTGTCGTCCCTGATTAGCCTGTGCGGACTGCACAGGCTAATCTGGGATGACAATTTACGCACAAGCATT
>VMBQ01005650.1:11726-63837 GCA_007657795.1 Dreissena rostriformis
ATTATATCCAGCAAGAAACATTTGCAATTCCATTTGCATTTATCATCAGCAGTATATTTTGGATTCATATGAAATACGATTTGTTTTCGAAATCGCAATGAATGGTCAGTACGTATCTTTAAATACGTATTTATTCTTCAAACATGAACAATATTGCTTTCCAAAACAGTGTTAGACGCCGCTAATGAAACTGTTGTCGGAGGCACTTAACAACAAACTAACAAGGCACGCTGAACATCTCCTGTATCGATGCCAATCTAGTGCAAAGATATGTGTGGCGTGTTCTGAGAAAACTGGGCGAAATGCTTGTGCTTAAAGTGTCATCCCAGATTAGCCTGTGCAGTCCGCACAGGCTAATCCGGGACGACACTTTCCGCCTAAACTGGATTTTCGCTAAGAAGAGACATCATTTTAACAAAATAATCCATAAAAGCGGAAATTGTCGTCCCTGATTAGCCTGTGCGGACTGCACAGGCTAATCTGGGATGACAATTTACGCACAAGCTTTTTGCCAAGTTTTGTCAGAACAGGACTCATATGTCGCCACTGATTTTTTATTAAGCCACACATTGCTCGCGTTGTTTGTCCGAAATATATAATACACATTTTGTATCAGCCATTTATTAATCCATTCTGATACGATACGTTTCAATAATAACCCATTGTTTATTACTTATTTAAACCAACGCGGTATAGAACAACATATTGATCATACGCCATCTTGTTATCATGATACGTCTGAAAATAGCTTTACACGTCATTCTAGTTGCCAAGTAGTGAAACGTACTGTTAGATAATGGATGTTAGAAGAAACGGTTTGTTTGTTCGATACTGTAAAATAAATAGTTAAGCGCTGTTTATAATAAGCCAAGGCCTTGGTTGAAATTAACA
Organism: Dreissena rostriformis; assembly: GCA_007657795.1. Lineage (NCBI taxonomy): Eukaryota > Metazoa > Mollusca > Bivalvia > Myida > Dreissenidae > Dreissena > Dreissena rostriformis. The sequence goes on from VMBQ01005650.1 coordinate 12,618, forward strand.
CTCGCGGGTTGACAATACGACGTATCACCGTCAATGGGTTTTGATATTAATATAATAATGTCACCATCGCGTGGAGCTAAAAAAAAAAAGAACAACGAAAACCCATAATTGAACGAATGTGAAGCTTTACATTTGGCATACGTTAAAGCCGGCGTCGCTCTGGTGCATCTTCCGGATTTAAAGGTCCAAGGTGCGCTTAAACGGCCGCTCCACGCTAATCAGGCTATCCTCGGAAACCCGTTTCTCGTTGAGCGAAACGACGAAACCAGATGGTTCTGTGAACTTCTGTTGAGGCGACCTACACGTGAAAGAGTAAGCAGCAAATGGTTTGATTCCCACTTGCAGTGCACGTTTGTGGTCACCATACCTGACATGTTGAGTTTCATTCAGATACTCCGGTTTGCTCCACAACACACGATCACATAAAATTGAATTACTTTCCGTAAAAACTACAATGGTTATCTATTGCAGCAATATATTAAAACATTCGACCCAACTTAAGTGAGTCCAGTAACTTAGTGAGGTAGGAGTGCTGAAACACACTCCGGCTGCTCAAATAATGCAGCCACAGGCATGGAAGAACCTTAAAAACTTCAAAATAAATAATACCTAAAGCAGAACGTGCTATAACTCTTTCAATTAATCACCTTCGCAATGCATCGTATAATATAATTGTCAGTGAACGTCTTATATCAGTTAGAGTGAGTAAATTAGACGACCAACTGATCACGTATAACTTCTGTTTCTGTTTTAGATCTAATCATAATGATTGGATAACTAGCTCATATTTGAGAATTGCCTTTTATTGAAACAAAATGGCACATATGCATCTAAATTTGTAAGTACAGGAATTCACAATATATTTTTTTATTGATATACGGTTTATGGGTTTCATGCAATTTAATGCATCAAAAGTCTTCTCATGCGAAGTACTCAACATACGATGTTTTGAAAATTAGATCACACTCTTTAATCAAAAGAATTTATAAATACCGTATGACAGTTTATGTCATCGAACACATTTCTCAGTTCAAGGAGGCGGTAAATTACAAGCTATTGACATGAACCACAATCCAGCCATGTAATATATTGCGTGCGGAGGGATAGTAAATTATTAAAATCTCTAACTGTTTTATTATGCAAACTAGAGTTAGTCTGTTCCCCCAATAAATAAAGGTACAAATCTCTGGCGTTTGTTTTCACCACCTTCAGACAATAACATCATTTTCGTCACATGATTTAGGAGTCGTCTGTCGCTGGTGGTATTGCCCCAGTAAAACACGCCGGCTTAACTATTTAACAATGTTACATACGACAACGAAAAGATAAATGACTTGTCGCAGTTGAGCAATGAGTGTTCATCCTCAAAGAATGCGTAACATGGTTATACAGTGCACATCGGAGACTCGCATATGACGTCCTACGTACAGCCCATTTGAAATAACTAAGACAATTTCAATGGATACTAACGTTTGTTCGTTCAGGAAGGAAATATGTTAATGCGGTTCACGTTACTCATGCCAATGCCAACATGTTGTCGGTACATTTGCAGGATTAGACATAATAATTTCTCATACAATAATCAAAGAGCCCGTATCTCGTTGTCTACCGTTCACCGCATCATTTATTCGGAGACTACGTGATCGGACTGCCTCGGTTATCTAGGGCCGATCTATAACAAACAGTCGAAAGGCCACAACGCTTGATCTTAGCGTCAAATTTTGCAGTCCAAATGCCGATATAAATTAATTGTTTCCAATCGAATTATACACAATGCTGAGCGCAAATTGACGTGTTTTTTTTAAATATGATTGATTACACAGTGCTTTCCTGGGAAAGACAAGAACTCTGACATGTACCCAAAAGGGGGTTCGAGCAAATGCGCCGGTCGATGCCAACAGCAGACGAAGATTTTATGTTTTTAACTTAAGTTAAAGTTTTGTTCGCAACAACAACAAGTTTCATGTTTTTGTTTGGCAGGCTGGTCTCAAATGAACATTAGTAAAAACACAATAAAGAAAATACGATATGTGACAAATATAATACTTATCGGTTTATCATTACGTCGAAAAGGCAAGTCGTACATTCAAAATATTAAAAAACTAATAATCAACATCAATCAAACCACGAACCTATTTTAAAACGTGTTGTTTTTCACGTCTTATATATCAACTAAGCTGAAAAAATAGCATAGTTGAATCACGTGTAGCGTTGTGCAGATTTAATTAAAGAAGCGGCAAAAGACGGACGCTTCCTTACGTGATTTATCACCCAAGCATGAGCCACAACAAACACAGACGTTCTCATTATATTATGGCTTCTAAAATAACGCTGGAAGGTTCATTATCAAGCCAAATGATGAATGTACAGGCTTTTACAAACACTTAAGGTATAACGCATGCATTTTTCGCTCAATGTCCCATAAATCATTGATCAGCACTGTAAAATAATTGTATATTCGGTCCTTTCGTGCCTAGTGTTCAGGCGTTTCTTCTATCAAAGAGACGGGATATTACACATAAATAACATAGAATATATTCATGTCCATAGATTTAAAGACGTAAAACTATGGGTTTTTTTCATGTTGAAAGCCTTACCATACTACGTGCCCGAACGAAACAAATTAAGATAATGTTTCCTGTTTAATGGAGTTTTAAGTTATTTTATAATTTATTGTATCGATTATTCCAAAAGTATAGTGATGCTAGCGAGAAACTATCTAAATTAGTAGTAAATATCATAAAACGGCATAAACAAAGAAACTTCATATTAAAATGCACTATGATAGTATGATGGAAGTCTAAGTGGAACTCAGATTGTTTTAATACTTGTAAACTATGTCTACTGTCTATCTACACACACTTCGTAAATCCAAACATTTTAAGAAACAGACAAACTGTAGAGACATGTGTACCCATGGGGAAGTTTCCTTCTCTACATTCCATCCAGTAATCCGAAAATTAAGTCCTAATGTTTTTAAATGGTGACATTCAATGACTTTTGATGTTTGAGAAGCCGAAAGTTGTAACAAAAGGCAAGGACATATTTGTTAATGGAGGGAAATAATCGTTAACAATAACAATTGTGGTTATAGGGAGAACGTTGAATAGGAAATATGTTTGGGATTACTCTCAATTGTTTTAGCCGCCTACAAAGTATAATAAAACTACACTCGGGTCCCATAAGTGTGCGGTAAACTGAGAACAGATAAATGAAGCCTCGTCAATCAAGATTCAAAGAAAACTAACAATATGTGTAATAAATAATCGGTCGAAAGAATTGTATTTATAATATATCTTGATTTCAACTTTAGCAGTGTTTAATCCGTGTCATTTTCCTCCCAACAGTCGCATATCATTTACATGTCATCCGGGTAATCTACGCTGAATCCAGACGATTCCATTACTGTATGTATATGAATGTCTTCTTCGTGCAAACGGACACAGTTGTTGTTGTTTTATTAAGACAATTTCAGTACCAAACAAATGTTTTCGATGGTTTACCACAAACTATCATCTTTTTATTAACTCTTTTATAAAGACGTTCACAACACAGTAATGTTAAAAATTGAACATGACATTTTGACTGCAACAGAGGTTGCGGTTCAAATATCGTGGAGCAAAATTCTGCAATCTGCGATGTCCAAAATGAACATATCTTGGTAATTAAAGTAGTCATAACCCTAGATGGCAGTGTATTATTTCACTCGTTTTCATTATGTTATCGAAAGCACATATACACACAGAGACATCCGAAAGAAGTTTCCCAGAACAATTATATCATTTTACGCCTTAAAATGCAATGGCGGCAGATGTAAGTTACGTTAATCCTTATTATTTTGCAGTTTACCTTGACAACATAAGCTGATAGTTGTTACGGGATTTTATTAACAAACTGATTTTTAAATTAGATCTAGGTTTAGGAGCGATTTCTATCAACGTTTACCGAAATATTGCCAATATTGCTTTTAAATGTCGAAATTATGCAACAAACATCGATTTATAAAGCATTGATGCACAGGAAAAAGCCTGTTAACGACTTTGGATGGTAATCAATCTATATCATCGGAATGGAAACTAAAAGCCGATGTAAAAATCAACCTTGTTACACCAAAGTTAGATTAAGCTAGTTTTGTCATCACATCTTTTATTAATATTCCATAAAATGATCTTGACATTTGTGATGGCGTTAGAAAACATCTCATTAACTCCTTAGTGTATTTTTTATGTAATGGATCTCATACATGTTGTTCTCGTGTCAAACGAGGTCACGTAATGGTATTTTAACGTACAATAATTTCTTATATATAATTATAAAATCATGAGTTCATGAGTTTGGTGATTTACACAAGTTTCGTCGTGGAACGTTTCACTGGCAATAAATGTCAGTTGTATGTTCTTTCGTTCTCTACTTAATAGTAGCATTCCAAATACATTTATGCAAACGAAATTAAATATCAACAATGCACATTATTACATAAGTACAACATGAAATTTATATCAACTCTGCAAAATTCATATTGCGCATTTTGAAATGGGTAACATCACAGAGAAAAAATAGTATGTGTTATTTTTATTTTCATATTCAGGGACGAAACTTTAAACGTCTGTGGGAATGCAAATAATATACAAATGTAAAACCATTAACGCGTAGCAAAGGAAACACACATGTTAACTTACAAATACTGTATACCGATTAAGGCAGCTTATCGTGTTTCCATTACATCCTTTGGGGACAGAACATTGTAAAATTTCGAGAATGCAATCTGCTCTCGGGGACCACCATTGTATGTTTGGCATTCATTAACTTTGCATTTATCTACGGCGATAGCGCCTTGTTACCCCTTCTCAAACATTGTAACTTTGCTCTTTGGGGAGCCGAATAAGAAATAGCAAATTCTGAACGTGTATATATAAGATATCCGGAACTCATTAGGGATACATTTATACCGTCTCATTTACAATATCCTGTCAGCCAGTCGCACACAAGAGATGTCATTGGTTATCACGTTCCAGTGTTTAAACGTGACAATATATGAATTCTTGTTTGGTGCAATCTTTATACATTGTCAATATATAAAAGTAACATAGGATTTCCCTTAATTGTGCCGTAATCTGCCGATTGCGACATTGCCCCATTTCCACACGCCGGCTCGAAGATTTAACAATGTTTCATAAGACAACGAAAAGATAGTTGACTTGGCGCAGTTCAAGAGTGAGTGTTCTTTATCAAAAAATGCGTAATATGGTTTTTAAGTACGCATCGAAGATTGGCACATAACGCCCGAAGTAAATACCATTTGAAATCCCTAAGAAAATTTCAATGGTGAATACCGTTAGTTCGTTCAGAAAAAAAGAACTACGTTAATGCGGTCCGTGTAACTCATACCAGTGTCATAAAGTTTCAGTTCATGTGACGGATAAGACATAATAATTTCTCATACAACAATCAAAGAGCCCGTATCTCGTTGTCTACCGTACACCACATCAATTATTCGGAGACCACTTGCTCAGTGAGGCACCATCGGACTTCCTCGGTTATCAGGGCCGATCTATAACACACAATTTAAAGGCCACAACGCTTGAACTTAGCGTCAAATTTAGCAGTCCAAATGCCGATAAAAATTAATTGTTTCCTTCTGAATTATACACAATGCTGAATGCCACATGACGGGGTTTGAAATATGATTGATTAGAAAGTGCTTTCCTGCGAAAGACAGACACTCTGACATGCAATCAAAAGGGAGTTCGAGTTAATGCGCCGGTTGATGCCAACAGCAGACGAATATTTAAGGTTTATAAAATTAATTTAAGTTATGTTAACAACTACATGTATGTTTAATGAAGGATGGTATCAAATGGAAACATTAAAAACAATAGAGAAAATACGATATGGGACACATAAATTATTGTCATTTTCGGTTCATCGTTTCGTCGAACAGGATAATATACATCCCAATAATTAAAAAATAATACTCCACATAAAACTGCAATACCAATTTTTAACTTGGTGTTTCTCCCGTCTTATATCTCAACGTCGATGAAACAAGCATCGTACAATCACGTGTCGTATTCTGCAAATTTAATTAAAGAAGCGGCCAAAAACAGACTCTTTCTTTCTTGATTTATCACCCCAATACGAGCCACAACAGACACAGACGTTCCCATTATGTTATGGCTTCTAAAATACCACTGGAAGGTTCATTATCAAGCCAAATGATGAATGTACAGGCTTTCAAAAACATTTAAGATATTACGCATGCATTATCGTTCGGTGTCCAATAAATCATTGATCAGCAGCGCTGCCTCTGTCAAATAACTTCTACTCGGGTTTTCGTTCTTATTGTTGAGGCGGGTTTTCTATCACCGGGGGGTAATATGACACATTATAATAGCTCATTCATGCCGGAAATTACTGTACACGAATAACATAAATAATTATATATTGGTGATTTTGGTCACTTAGAAAGGTTTCGTCGTGTAACGGTTCATATGCCTTTGACGCATACATTGGCGTTGAATGTAATTCGTCTGTACGTACGCTCTATACTAATTGGTAGGATTGCAACCACATTTATCCTAACAAACTGTAATCGCAACAATCAACATTATTATATTAGTACAACGAGGCATCTGAATGACCAACATATGTGTTATTTGCCTTATCATAATCAGGGAAGAAAACGTAACCTTCTACGGAATGCAAATAATATACACATGTAAAAACATGAACGCGTAGCGTAGGCAACATAAACGCTAGCGTAAACATATTGTATACCGATAAAGACGGATTATCGTGTTCCAATTACATCCTTTGGGGACAGCACATTGTACAATCTGGAGAATGCAATCTGCTCTCGGGGACCACCATTGCATGTTTGGCATTCATTAACATTGCTATCATCTACGGCGATAGCGCCTTGTTACCCCTTCTCAAACATTGGAACTTTGCTCTTTTGGGAGCCGAATCAGAAATAGCGATTTCAGAATTTGTATATATTAGAAATCCGGAACTCATCAGGGATCCATTTTTATCCAACATTTACAGCGAATTCGGTTGATTAAAGCCCCGTTGATTAAATTTCTGCTATAATACACGCAACGAAATGACGTAATTTTTTCGACAAAATGACGTCATAAATCCAGCGAAATTATCCAGTTAAACTAATTTTGTTTGAATAAAAATGTTTACTGAATAAAAAGTTGGATAAATAGAATAATAGGTTATTGTTGATTATAGATCAGGTGTATCATGCTCGGCACGAAAACAAAAAAGCACTCGCCAAGGCTCGTGCTTTTTGTTTTCTAAGCCTCGCATGATACACCTGATCTATAATCAACACTTACCTACATGTATTATTCTCTATATACCGTCTCATTTACAATATCCTGTCAGCCAGTCGCACATAAGCGATGTCATTGTGTATTATGGTAAAAATAAAGGAAAAATATTTATATTTCATGCAGTTGTAGCAGCTTTCAGAATTTTACTGACCTTTCCGAATTTCAACTTTTCAACTGTTCTGATAGTTTTTAGTAGCATTTTAATTCGTTGTGATACAATACGCCTATAATGCATTGATTCGAATTCCCTATCCTGGAACACGATCTGCAAATATTTCCTATCTTTCCATAAAAAAGCAAAATAAAATATTTTATACTCGAACTGTGAAGATTAAATGCCCATGTCTTACATTCACATACCAAACATGTATTAAACCGAATATACCGTTTGATTGTCCAATCATAACACCTTAAAATGTATAGGTTATACTAGTCGGTAATGCATCTCCATTATTATTCCGATATATTCAGCCAACTCGTTTTCTTATACAGCCATACATGGTTTAAAATGCATACCAGGCGTTAGACATGACATATTTGCAAAAGGAATATTACAATTTCATTTGAATTTTTTAAATTTCAAATGTTATTAAGGTACTTTATTGAAATTATGGGTTATTTTATGCAATAAATTATAACGAAAACCCCAAATCTAAAGCATAACGATGATACATATACATCTGTATATCATTAAGAGATTTCAACAAAGATCATTCATTTGTATTGAAAGCGTCTTTTATAGCAAAAGACGTGTAGGTGTTAAGCCCATATGCATGTTATCAGACCATTATTAGAGGTAATCAGAATGTCTTGATAACATATGCTAGGTCAATTTCGAATCTGGGTCACAGGCGTCCAAAACAATAGACACCAGGTAAAAGCTAAGAAAACTCTTGTCACCACTCTATAGACCACATTTATGACAATCGTAATGAACCTTTGACGAAATGTTCATCTTTATAAAGTGAAGGCCGGGGTCGAATCTGGGTAACGTGTGTCTAAAAACTAGATCACCAGGTCAAATCTTAAAAAAACACACCTGATACCACCCTTCAAGGAACATTAACGACGCAATCTCCATGAATCTTGTTCATAATGTTTATGTTGACGATATAACCAGAGGGTTGCGTGAACTTCCGTTAAGGCGACCTACACGTGAAAGAGTAAGCAGTAAATGGTTCGATTCTCACGCACAGTGCACGTTTATGGTCACCATACCAAAGAGGCAGGGTTTCATCCAGATACTTCAAATTGCTCCACAACACAAGACTACATAAAATTGAATTACTTTCTGTAAAAACTAAAATGGCTTTAAATTGCAGCAATATATTTCAAAAATCGACCAAACTTAGGTGAGTCTAGTACGGAAATGAGGTATGAGTGCTGGGACACACTCCGGGTCCTTACATAATGCAGCCTCAGGCATGGAAGGACCTCATAAACTTCGAAATTAATAAAACATAAAGCAGAACGTGATATAACTCTTTCAATTAATCCCCTTCACAATGCATCATAACATATAATTGCCAGTGAACAGCTTTTATCAATAAGCGTAAGCAACTTAAACAATCAACTGCTCACGTATAACTTCATATGTTTCTGTTTTAGATCAAAATGATTTAATAACGAGCTCATATTTGAGACATGCATTTTAGTGATCGGGTTGGAACTACGAAATTTAATCTTTGGTGTTCTTTTCTAGAAACAAAATGACACATATTCATCTGCATGTATAAGCACATGCATTTACAATTTAAATTACTTGCTATACGGTAGAGTGGATAAATGCAATTTATTGCATTGATAGTCTTCTCATGCGAAGTACTCAAAATAGGCAAATGCGATCTTTTGAAAATCATACCAAACTCTTCAGTCAAAAGAATATTTATAAATACCATAACGCAGTACATGTACCAAACAGATTTCTTAGTTCCAAGAGACAGTAAATTACAGCCATTGACATTAACCACTATCCAGCTATGGACTATTTTGCGTGCGGAGGGATAGTAAATTATTCAAATATATCGAGACCCATCGGAATGGTCATGCTTTTATCAGGGTCCTGTCTATTTGGAGAATATATCTCTACCTGTTTTATTATGCAAACTGGAATGATTCTGTTGCACACAATAAATAAAGGAACAAATCTCTGGCGTTTGTTTTCACCACCTCCAGGCAATAACATCATTATCGTCACATGATTTAGGTGTCGACTGCCGATTGCGGCATTGCTCCATTAACATACGCCGGCTTGAAGATATAACAATGTTACATACGACAACGAGAAGATAAATGACTTATAGCAGTTCAACGGAGAGTGTTCTTCCTCGAAGAATGCGTAACATGGTTATAAAGTGCACATCGTAGGTTCGAACATCCCGCCCGAAGTACAGACCATTTGAAATCGCGAAGAATATAACAATGGCGACTAACGTTCGTTCGTTCATAAACAAGAACTACGCAGTTCGTGTTACTCATACCAGTGCCAAAATGTTGTCGGTACATGTGCAGGATAAGACATCATAATTTCTCATACAACAATCAAAGAGCCCGTATCTTGTTGTCTACCGTACACCGCATCAATTATTCGGAGACCACGTGCTCAGTGAGCCACAATTGGACTGTCTCGGTTATCTGGGGCTGTTCTATAACCTACAGTCGAAAGGCCACAACGCTTGTTCTTTGCGTCAAATTTTGAAGTCTAAATGCCGTTATAAATAAATTGTTTCCCATTAGTATACACAATGCTGAACACAACTTGAAGGTTGTTGAAATATGATTGATTACATAGTGATTTCCTGGGAAAGACAAACAATCTGACATGCAACTAAAAAGGGTGTTCGAGTACATGTGCCGGTCGATGCCAACAGCAGACGAATATTTTATGTTTTTAAGTTAAATAAAGTTTTGTTTAAACCTACACCAAGTTTAATGTTTTTGTTTGGCAGGCTGGTCTCAAATGGAAACATTATTAAAAAAAGAAATAAAGAAAATACGATATGTGACACATATAATAATCATCGGTTAATCATAACGTCGAAAAGGCAAGTCCTACATTAAAAAATTGAAAACTAATTATCCACATAAATCAAACCACAAAACATATTTTGAACTTGTTGTTTTTCACGTCTTATATATCAACTCCGCTGATAAATAAGTATCGTAAAATCACATGTCGTGTTGTTCAGATTTAATTTAAGAAGCGGCACAAGACAGACGCTTGCTTACGTGATTTATCAACCTTGAATACGAACCACAACAAACACAGACGTTCCCATTATGTTATGGCTTCTAAATTACCGCTGGAAGGTTCATTATCAAGCCAAATGATGAATGTACAGGCTTTCACAAACACATAAAGCATAGCGTAAGCATTATCACTCGCTGTCCCATAAATCATGGATCAGCTATGCCAATTAAAAATTCTATTCGTGCATTTCGTGCTTAGTGTTCAGGCGGTTCTTCTATCACAGAGACGGGATACTACACATAAATAACATAGTATATAATTATGAATTTCCATACATAGTTATTAAAACGTACAACTATGTTTTTTTTTTTCAAGTTGAACGCCTCATCATACTTAGTGCCAGTAAGAAACAAATTAAGATATTGTTTTCAATTTTATGGATTTTTAAATTATTTGATAATTTATTGTTATCGAATATTCTAAAAGTATAGTGAAGATAGCGAGAAACTATTTAAATTAAAAGTAAATAGCAGACAACGGTATAAACAAATGAACCTTCATATTATAATGCACAATGGTGAACGTCTAAGTGAAAATCAGCTTGGTTTTATACTTGTTAACTGTAACATGTCTACTGTCTATCGATCAGTACACACTTCGTAAAATAAAACCTTTTAAGAAACAGACAAGCTATAGAGATATGTGTACCCATGGGGAAGTTGCCATCTCTACAGTCTATCCAGTAATCCGAAAATCAAGTCCTAATGTACTAATGTAGTTTAAATGGTGACATTCAATGACTTTTGATATTGTTCGAACTAAGAGATCTTTGAGAAGCCGAAAGTTGTAACAAAAGGAAATTACATATTTTGTTATATGGCCATAACGTTTATGGAGGAAAATAATCGCTAACAATAACAATTGTGGCTATAGGGAAAACAGGCTGAACATAAAATATGTTTGACATTACTCTCAATTGTTTTAGCCGCCTACAAAGTATAATAAAACTACACTCTGGCCCCATATGTGTACGGTAAAGTGAGAACACATACATGAGCCTTCGTCAATAAAGACCATTAAAAAAAGACTAACAATATATGTAATAAATAATCGGTCGCAAGTACTGCACTTATAATAAATCTTGATTTCAACTTAAGCAGTGTTTAATCCGTATGATTTTCCTCCCAACAGTCGCATATCATTTACATGTCATCCGGGTAATCTTCGCTGAATCCAGACGATTCCATTAATGTATGTATATGAATGTCTTCTTCATGTAAACGGACACAGTTGTTGTTGTTGTTGTATTAAGACAATTTCATTAACAAAAATATGTTTTCAATGGTTTACCACAAACTATAATCTTTTTATTAACTCTTTTATAAAGACGTTCACAACACAGTAATGTTAAAAATCGAACATGACATTTTGACTGCAACAGAGGTTGCTGTTCAAATATCGTGGAGCAAAATTCTGCAATCTGCGATGTCCAAAATGAATCAATCTTGGTAATAAAATTGTCATTACCTTAGATGGCAGTGTATTGTTTCACTCGTTTTCGTACTGTCATCGAAAACTCATATACAAACAGAGACATCCGAAAGAAGTTTACCAGACCAATTATGTCATTTTACGCCTTAAACTGCATGACGGCAGAATGATGTTACGTTTATCGTTATTATTTTGCAGTTTAACTTGACAATATAAGCTGATCAGTAGTTCAGGGATGTTTGATAACAAACTGGTAGTTCAATTAGATCTAGGGTGAGGAGCGATTTCTATCAACATTTAGCGAAATATTGCCAATATTGCCGAATGTCGAAATTATGCAACACACATTGCATTCATAAAGCATTGATGCACAGATGAAAAAAGTCATATTACGAGGCAAATCTTTGTAAACGACTTAGTATGGTTATCAATATATAACATCGGAATGGAAACTAAAAGTCAATTTAAAAGTCAAATTTGTTACACCAAGGTTAGACTAAGCTAGTTTTGTCATCACATCTATTATTAATATTCCATGAAATGAGTGACATTTGTGATGACGTTTGAAAACATACCATTAACTATTTTATGTATGTATTTTTTTCGTAATGGATCGCATACATGTTTTTAGTGTCAAACAAAGTCATTTAATGGTATTTTAATGTACACCAAATTACATATAAAATTCTAAAAACATGATTTCATGAGTTTGGTGATGAACATAAGTTCTGTTGTGGAACGGTTCACTGGCAATAAATGTAATTTTGTATGTAGCATTCAAAATAAATTTATGCAAACGAAATTTAATCCCACCAATGAAAATTATTTCATTAGTCCAACATAGAAATACATGACCTCTGCACAATTTATTATTGCACATTTTGAAATAGGTAACATCACAGAGAAACAATAATTGCGTTATTTGTCTTTTCATATTCAGGGACGAAAACTTAAACGTCTTTGGAATGCAAATAATATACAAACGTAAAACCACGAACGCGAAGCATAGGCAACACATACCTTAACGTACAATTCTGTAAACGTATTAAGGCAGCTTAAAGTGTTTCCATTGCATCCTTTGGGGAGAGAAAATTGTACAATCTGGAGAATGCAATCTGCTCTCGGGGACTACCATTGCATGTTTGGCATTCATTAACACTCCATTCATCTACGACGATAGCGCCTTGTTACCCCTTCTTAAACATTGTTACTTTGCTCTCAGGAGTCGAAACCGAATCAGCGAATACAAAATGTGTATATATTAGAAATCCGGAACTAATTAGGGATACATTTAAACCGTCTCATTTACAATATCCTGTCAGCCAGTCGCACACAAGCGATGTCATTGGTTTTCACGTTTCAGCGTTTTAGCGTGACAAGATATGAATTCTTGTTTGGTGCGATCTTCATAAATTGTAAATGTTCAGAATTAACATAGGATTTACCTTTATTTTTATACGGCAAGGATGAATATATTTAATAAAATCGCTTTTCCAGGCATACGTTTTGCAAACGCATAGATTTATATTTATATTGATAAAAGGTTTTAATTACAATCATAATTAAAGATTTAAGGAATAAGAAATAAGAACTCGAAGAAATATAACCTGCCATGAAATTCCTTAATATTATTTTTTTAGTCTCTTTCTATTTCGTATTTACTTAAACATGTATGAAGCAAGTAAATATTGGTAAAATATTTAATACTTTCTCTTGTTGTAAGCAGACAATTTCGGTTTCTTAAAGAAAATTAAATCTAAAATGTTCTCTGGGTTCAACTTAAGACTTCCATCTTGGGACATTTGAATGCCGGCCCTGATTAGCACACACAAATGATAATAATTAAAAGTTTATTATAGAATTGAAAACTAATAATTATAATTAACACATACAAAATGCTTAATGAACATTAATATGTTTTTAACGTTATTTATACGATATGCGTATATAAATTTACACATTATTTAATTCTAAGAAACTTGAATATCAATGTCAGTAAGCAAACGACTTAAGAATATACAGCTCATCGTCATTAACACACTCACACACACACACACATATATATATCTATAACAGCATGCGTTTAAAGTAGGTACGCAAAATACATCATTGCGAAGAATGGTAAATACATAGTGACCACATAGTGGAAAGATATAATTATTTTAGACAACACATACAACATATTTTCTCGTATTTTAAAGCTTTTTAAACCGAACGCTGCTAGTTTTCTTAACAATGTTTTATTGGAGCTACTAATTAGGTCAATAAACTTGAACATAGTTGGACTGGATCTATAATACTTTGGATTTTATGACTTCCTAAAATCAGCATAATATGGGCATTTTAGAACAAAGTGGTATTCATCCTCAATATCATTTAGATTACACAAATCACATTTACGTTGATCTCTGACAATGTTCTGGTGTCTTCCCATTTCTATAAATAATTTGTGAGACGACACACGTAATTTAGCTATTATGTTCGTAAGCTTTTTATTATCACCAATATCAAGATACGATGATCTTACAAATACAGGTTTGAGTTCCTTATATAAAATCATTGAACTAGCTGATGTGACACTGACATTCTAATTAGTAATGTACTGATCTCGTAATCTATTTTTGAGTAACGCGATAAAGTGATCAGTGTTTACAGATTCAGGAAAAAGCCATACATCGTTAAAACCGGTTTGATTAAGAATGTCCCGTACTTTCGATGTTCATTTTTTTGCATTATGTTTTCGATCAATTTCTAACCTCTGTAAAATTGCAACTCTATTAAGAATACAATTTCCCGGTTTAACAGTATATAGTTTCAAAAAATTATTTAACGATCCTTACATATCTGTCTATGAACAAAGGGAATCGACCAACTTCGGCATACAGCGATAATGAATTTGTTGATTTTTTTACATTATATAGTCGTTTATACGGTGAACGCGTTCAATGTTTTCCGCTTTGATAAATCCCCAAACCTCGCAGTTATAATTTAAAATGGATGATACACATGCATTAAATAAATTTAACATGGTATTTATAGCAACGTTCATATCTTTTGTTAGGGTTAACAAAGAATGCATTGCCTTTAATGCATTGCCATATAATGTATTTGTTGCTGGCACACATGATCCACCGCTAGCCATGACAATTCCAAGATAATTAAAATTGTTCACAATTTCTATTTCTTGACCTTTATATGTCCAGTTTAACTTTTTACTTATTGTCCTCCCTTTTCAGAATACCATGACCTTTGTTTTTTCAATATTAACTGTCAAATTGCACTTGTCGCAATAGGTTTCTTAAGTGCATAATGATTCTTGGAGACCCTCAGGCGTTTCAGAAAATATAGCCGCGTCGCCAGCGAATAATAGAAGATATATCGATATTTGATTTATTGTAATGCCGGCGTTTATTCCATTCTGCCATTCGAATTCAATGCCATTAGTAAAGAGTGAAAACAATATGGGCGAGGTTATCTCCCCTTGAAATAGACCAACGTTACTACTGAATATATCTGATAATTTACTCATGTGTTTGACCTGTAATTTTACCTCTTTATACATAGATCGAAAAAGCGTTAACAGTAACCCGTCTATGCCCGCATTAATCATTTTACTCCATAAGTGACCGCGATTGATGACGTCATATGCCTTCCGGTTATAAATATAGCAACAATATAGTTTATCTTTATTCTGCAGCTTCCTTTCTATAAGGGAATTAAGAATAAATATTTAATCCGCTGTGCTACAGTTTGGTTTAAACCCGAATTGCGCATCCGTTATAATGTTATTTGTTTCTGCCCATTGTTTAAGACGTTCATTTAATATACATGTAAACAGTTTTGTAAAACAACTTATTGAAGTTATTCCCCGATAGTTATTTAGATCTAATATGTCACCACGTTTATGTATTGGTATGAAAACTCCTTGTGTCCAGCTGCGCGGAAAGCGCTTTTATGAAATATGTAAGCCTTTAATTCTTCTAACGGCTTTGCAATGATAGGAATTGTTTCTGTGAAGTATTCATTTATAATATTGTCATGCGCATGCGCTTTATTGTTTTTAAACCGTTGTGGTGCCTTTATTATTTCTTCTGTCGATATAGGATTATCTAGTTCGGAGTTTGTCGGTTCTGCGTTTTGCCTATTATCAAAATCAAGTAAGAAAGTTTCGGCATCAAATGAATTTATATTGACGATAAGACTAATAGTCAATATAAATTCATTTGATGCCGAAACTTTCTTACTATATAACATTTGCGTTTGAACTACTCAATTGATAACACGATGTGTTACATCTATTGTCTGAGATGGTTTTTAAGCCCATAGGCATGTTACCCGACCATTATATACAAGACAAAACTGTTTTAACGATAATGCATCTTAGACTTGCACATGGTTAGTTCAAGACATATCACGACAAAACGCGATGGTCTTATATTCTTATATTCGAGAGTTTAGCGTGTTACGATGTTATATAAATCGTAGTTGAAGTCACTTAAATTTCGATATTATAGATTGATCATCATAGTAAGTCGCTGAAAAGGCTTTGCCTCCTAGATTGTTTTATTAATGCAATGTTTGTTGCATAATTTTGACATTTAAATGCAACATTGGCAATATTTCGGTAAATATTCATAGAAATCGCTCCGAAACCTAAAGCTTATTGCAATACCCGTTTGTTAATAAAATCACGTACAGCTATCCGCTTATGTTGTCAAGTTTAACTGAAAAATAAGAATGATTAACGTAACCTCCATCTGCCGCCTTTGCATTGTAAAGCTTAAAATGATATAATTTTTCAGACACGCTTTTTTGGGATGTCCCTATGTGTATTTGAGTTTTCGATGACATAACGAAAACAAGTGAAACAAAAGACTCACATCTAGGGTAATGACTCCTTTAAGTACCAAGATTGATTCATTTTGGATATCGCAGATCGCATAATTTTGCTCAACGACATTTGAAATGCAACCTCTGCTGTAGTCAAAATGTCATGTTCGATTTTTAACATTACTTTATTAAACACGTCTATATAAAAGGATTTTAAAAAGAGTATACAGTTTGCTCGTTTCCATATACATTTTCATATAAATAAATTTATGGAATTAAGTGTGGACTACCCGAATGACATATTAATTATATGTGACTGTTGAGAGGAAAATGGGTACCATCGTATAAATATTCGGAATAAAAACTGTAAAAGTTGAAATCAAGATTCATTCTAAATCGGTACTTGCGACTGATTATTTATAACATATATTGTTTGTATTTTTAGAATCATCTTAGTGGAAAAGACTTGATTTACCTTACACGTATATGACCTGCGTGTATTTCTATTACACTGTATATGAGGCTAGGACAATTGAAAGTAATGTAAAACATATCACTTATTCAACATGCTTTCTGTATAGCCATCATTGTTATTGTTAATTAGTATTTCCCTCCATAAACGTTATGACCACACACCAACTATGTCCTCGCATTTTGTTACAACTTTCTGCTTCTCAAAGGTCTCCGATGTAGAACAATATCAACAGTCATTAAATGTCACTAATTAAAGTATTAGCACTTGATTTTTGGATCGGTAGATTAAGAGTAGAGAAGGAAACTTCCACATGGGTACACATATCTCTATTGTCTGTCTGTTTATTAAAATGTTTTAATTTACGAAGTTTGTACAGATAGACAGTAGAAATGGTATAGTTTGAAAGTATAAAAACAATCTAATTTTCACCTAGACTTTCATCATAACATCATAGTGCATTGTAATATCAATGTTCCTTTGTTAAAACGTTGTCTGATATTTACTATTAATTTAAATTAGTTTCTCGCTATCATCACTAAACTGGTATTATAAATTCAATAAATAATCAAATTTCTTAAAAATACATAAAAAAGATAACAGTATCTTAATTAGTTTCGTTCGGGAATTCGTAAGTTGAGGAGTGCAACTTGAAAAAAAAACATAGTTATACTATGGTATATAATGTATCGCGTTTCTGTGATAGAAGAAACGCATGAACATGTAGAACGAAGTGCCCGAATAGAAACATATTTGACCGAGCTGATAATGATTTATGGGAAACAGAGCGATAATGCTTGCGCAATTTCTAAGTGTTTTTGAAAGCCTGTACATTCATCATTTGGCTTGATAATGGGCCTTCCATCGGTATTTTAGAAGCCATAACATAATGGGATCGTCTGTGTTTGCTGTGGTTCGTATCAGGATTATAAAGTACGAAGGCAAGTGTCTGTATTGTGTCGCTTTTTTTAAAATTAAATCTGCACAACACGGCATGCGATTTTACGATGCCTATTGTTTCATCGGAGTTGAGATGTAAGACGTGAACAACTGCTAGTTTAAAATTGGTATTGTGGTTTGATTTGGAGTATTATTTTTAAACTTATTGAAAGAAGGATATGCCTTTATCGCTTAACGATAAACCAAAAATGATAATTTTTGTTCCATATCGTATTATCTTATTTTTTTTGTAATGTTGCCATTTGAAACCAGCCTTCTTCACAAATAAATGTAGTTTTAAACAAAACATAGACTTAACTTTAGAAAGTTAAATGTTCATCTGCTGTTGGCATCAACTGGCGCATTGTCTGGAATACCCCTTTTGGTTGCATGTCAGAGTGCTTTTCTTTCCCAGGAAAGCACTATGTAATCAATAATATTTCAAAGAACCGTCACGTGGCGTTAAGCATTGTGTATAATTCGGAAGGAAACAATTAATTTATATGGGCATTTGGACTGTGAAATTTGACGCTAAGATAAGGCGGTGTGGCCTTTCGACTGTCTGTTATAGATCGGCCCTAGATAACCGAGTCAGTCCGATTGTGGCTCACTGTGCACGTTGTCTCCGAATAATTGATGCGGTGTACGGAAGACAAGGAGATACGTTTTTTTTTTATTGTTGTATGAGAAATTATTATGTCTTATCCGTCATATGAACTCATAATTGTTGGCACTGGTATGAGTAACACGACCCGCATTAACGGTGTTCTTTTTTTCTGAACGAACAAACGGTAGTCCCAATTGAAATTGTATTATTGCATTCAAATGGTATTTACTTCGAGCATTATGTGCGAATCTACGATGTGCACTTTATACCATGTTACGCATTCTTTTAGGAGAACACTCACTGTTGATCTGCGACAAGTCATTTATCTTTTCGTTGTCGTATGTAACATTGTTAAATCTTCAATCAGGCGTGTGTTAATGGGGCAATACCGCAATCGGCAGACGATACCTAAATCATGTGAAGATAATGATGTCATTGCCTGGAGGTGGTGAAAACAAACACCAGAGATTTGGTCTTTTATTTATTTTGTGCAACAGAATCACTCCAGTTTGCATAATAAAACAGTTAGAGAAATATTTTCCAAATAGACAGGACCCTGATAAACGCATGACCATTCCGATGGGCCTCATTATATCTGAATAATTAACTATCCCTCCGCACTCAAAATAGTCCATAGCTGGATTGTGATTCATGTCAATAGCTGTTATTTACTGCCTTCTTGAACTAAGCAATTCGTTTGATTACATTTACTGCTTTATGGTATTTATACAATTCTTTTGATTGAAGAGTTTGGTGCGATTTTCAAAAGATTGCATTTGCCTATGTTGCGTACTTCGCATGAGAAGACTATCAATGCACTCAACTACTGTTCATGGATTTATTTCCATTCATCCGAAATCACAAAACTCCTCTCGCTCAATTCAAAATTCCGCAAAAAAATCTCACGTGCATTTCGTATAACTTATTTGAACCGCTTAACACAAAAATACCACACACGTTGATTGGCTTTTAGTGTAAGATCCTTTAAATATAATTAAGAGATCTGGAAGCGTCAGTCAGTATCAGTGCATCGTTCCAAAGAAAACTAAAAACATTTATAAACGTAAAAAATAATACTCCGCATAAAATATATAATGAAATTAATGTATTATAAAAAGCGACAAATGAATTATAAGCTTGTTATTGTTTTCCAGATTAAAGAAAAAAATCATATAAAAAAGATCAACATCGTAAAATCACATGTCGTGTTGTGCAGATTTAATTAAAGAAGCGGCAAAAGACAGACGCTTGATTATGTGATTTATCACCCAAATACGAACCAATAACAAACACAGACGATCCCATTATAAAATGGCTTCTTAAATACCGCTGAAAGGTTCATTTTCAATCCAAACGATGAATGTGCAGGCTTTCACAAACACATAAAGCATAGCGTAAGTATTATCACTTGGTGTCCCATAAAACATTGATCAGTAGCGCTGCCTCTGTCAAACAACGTTCTATTTGGGCCCTTGCGTTATTATTGGTTCTGGCGTTTCTTTTCTCACATGACCTTAATTCGTTCGTTGGACAATCGCATTGAGCCCTGACACGTTTGGAAAATTTACAGATACGGGATACGGCACATTATATCAAATATCACATGTCAATGTGTATACTTGTTCAGGCGTAAAACTTTGTGTTTGTTTCACGTTGACCGACCTACCTTTCCAACCGCCCGAACGAAACACATTTAGATACTGTTCACTATTTTATTTATTTCTTATTGAATTGATTATTCATTCAATGGATATTTTTTACAATATAGGAATGATTGTACTGGTTTCTTGAATACCGCTGGAAGGTTCATTATCAAGCCAAATGATGAATTTGCAGGCGTTCACAAACACATAAAGCATAGCATATACATTATTACTCGATGTGCCATAAATCATTCAGCAGCGCTGCGTCTGTCAAACGATTCGGGCCCTTCGTTCTAATTGTTCGGGGCGTTTTTCGCGTACACGTCGTTTAATTGTTCGTGGGATAACCCTGACCTCTGACACGTTTGGGAACTTACAAGAGACAGGATACGACACTTTATATCAAATAGTATATATGCATGTCTATACATTTAAAGGCGTTGAACATTGTGTTTGATTGAAGTTGACCGGCCTACCTTATCAATTGTCGAACGATACACATTTAAATATTGTTCTCTGTTTTATTTACTCTTAACTTCTTTGATCATGTATTCAATAGATTAGTCTAACAGTATAGGGATGATAGCGATTTACAATAAAAAGTAATTATCCGACAACATACTATGTATAAAACTAATGAACTTTTACATCGTTACTCACTCAGATAGTGTGATGAAAAGTCTGAGTGAAATTCAGATTAATTTGAAACATAGCATTTCTACAGTCTATCTTTATAAATTGTGTTAGTTCACACATTTACAGTTACAATGTAGAGATATTTGTTCCCATGGGGAACTTTCCTTCTCTGAAGTTCTGTTGTTTTCAATAGGTGACATTAAATTACATTTGATATGTTTGACCTCGTAGTTCTTTTAAAATCCGAACAATTAAAGAACATGCGGGGATATATCTGATAATGGTTTGTGTGGTAAACTTTTATAGAAGGAAGCGATCGTTAACAATGACCATGTTGGTTATACAAAAAGCATATTGAATAAGAGATTTTTCCGAGGCCTGAAAAGTATATTAAACAATGCACACAGGTCTAATAAATAGAAAAATGAGGACCAATAAATCAAGCCTCGTACACTAAGAACATTAACAATTTATGTTGTTAATATTTAGCCGCAGGTATTGTATACAGTAAAAACTGACCTAGCGGTCAACTCAGAATGACGGTCAACTACAGACAACGGTCAGTCTGGACTCCCCCGACGAAAATCACTCTATATAACACTTGAGAATAACGGTCAATTGTCCATAACGGCCAACGGCCAGTATATTTCACTCCCAAAGTCATTTTGGAACTGAAAACAACGGTCACGAGTCGGTCGTTTCGAGTTGCGAAAGTAAACATACCAATCAATCTGCGAGGTTGTTTTTTACATCTGACGTCATAGCGTCTATTTTGCGGGTAAAAAATCTGATTGCGGTAACTGCCTTTGCTATGATAAATGCGGCCAAGTGTGAGAAAACAAATAAAAGAGTGTTGCGAAGGTTTGTTTTCCTGGGATAATAAAGTAACCATAACCGTTTGTATTGATAGCAATTAGCGGCCGCAGTCATATCGCAATAGCTTGAGGGCGTGACAGAATCAATAGATCATTGTCGCTGGTAAGGTGTTTACAACAACACTAATGTAGCGAGTGTTGTTATTAGCAGGCGATAAAAGGATAAGTGATAGTCAATTTTGGCAAAATTGAATTGCAACTGTTTTAACAAACTTTCGGCATGTATGTAAGTTGATTTTTTTATGTGAAACTCTTGTTATAAAAATGTAATTTTTCAATTTCCATGAAAGAAGCCAACACTACCTGTTTTCGGCAATTCCAGGACACTAAGATGCGTTGGATCGATTTGCATAGATAAGCTGATTGCGTGATGTTTGTGTACAAATAAATTTTGATAAGCTTTTGGTGTCTGTTTCTTTTAAAGTGAACGATGCTAATATAACGTACTTTCGGTTCATAACAGCGAATCCGAAATTTATATTTTTCGGTCGTGACGTCAATGACACGTGACTACCGTAATTTAAAAAATCTTCCAATAAACGTACTACGAACTGTCAGATTAACTGAATGAACGCGATGCATGAGTAAACAATAATAGTATCGTTGATAAACTCAAACGTTTAACAATAGGTTTGAATTTAAATCAATGTATGAGATATACATTTGTATTATTCAAAAGCAATTATTTATGTTATTATACTTAGTTATCGGCAATGAGCGTTTGATTGCATTACAATGTGAGCAAACGACGGGTTGGGGTAACGACCTTAAAATACTTGTAGTATAACTACCAACTGAACAACGATCTAAAAAGTGGTCATCCCAAAACAACTGTCACCTTTCTACAACGGTCACTTTGGTCATTTTACTTGACTGACCGCTGTTCTCAGTTTTGACTTGTATATAATAAATCGTGCTTTCAATTATTTTATTCTTTTTGTTACTCGATGAAGCTCATTTTCATCTAAAAAATCGAACATCATTGAAACGTCATCAAGGTTATCTATGCTTAATTCGGAAGATTCCATGAATGTATTAATATGAATATGTTCTAAGCTCAAAAGGGCAATTGTGTTGTCGTTTCTTTTTTCTTTAATAATTTCTCTTTTTGAGAATAATTTCATAAATAAAACATATTTATTAGATTTTTTAGCACAGACCTAACCTTTTTATAAACCCATGTATATAGACGTTTAAAGAAAATTAATCAAATATCGTGTAAACAAATATGGGATATCAATATTTTAGCATTAAGTTTTGGAACGGGTGTGGTTTGGCAGGTGCTTAACAAGGTTTACACCTAAAAGGCAACACACTGGCGCTGACCCCAGCTTTTGTTACATATGTTTAGAGGTGTCACTCGTGTGTTGTATACATTGGCCTTTATTGTATAGACAGGTGTTTCCTTGTCTCAAAACAAAATACCAACGGCTGGTCACAATAATGTCTCTCCTGATAATGATTATGGCGCTTCATTATGTTTTTTTTATAAATATGACCGTAATGTGGGTTGTATAATTCCAAAACAGTTGCATGTTGCCTAAACATTTGTGAAAAACGGTCCATAGTCGGAGTCGGTTTTAAACCAACGTGTTATCAGACCAATAAACATAAATAACAACTTTTTTAAACGATAAAGAATCTTTGTCAAAAAAAAGTCTTATCATTGTAAAGATTGTTTTCATTACAAATCAACATTTACGAAGAGGCCAGACGCACAAAAAGCATTAATTTTGATCATTTTATGTGCATATTATTATCAAATCTGTAAAATGTTAATATGCTTCGAACACAAATATGGCGATTTGCAAATTTATATTACAAAACGGAACGTAAATATTAAATTGAAAGGGCTTCAAACTTTAAATGGCATTTAGAGCAAAATAATTTTTACGGTGCCATATATGCATCTAACCAGCAGAAAATGTGTAAGATCTTGTGTATTGAATAGTGTGCACAGTAATTGTTTTATGTGATTTCATCGTTGTACCGCACTATTTTACTACACCTTTCTACAACATATGTCTTATTGCCGGTGATAGCTGAGCTATAATTACTATTCGACATGGATGGCACAGACATAAAGCGTTTGCGAAGGCCACTTATGTTACTGGGTTTTATGTGGTAAGTAGATTGATCAGTAATTTCACTATATTACTTTGCACCTTGTGTACCGTTCTTGCCGATGTGATCTCTGTCAAGACAATACCTTTGCAAGGTAAATACTTCAATGGATTAAACGTTAACACGTTGGTAACATATTAGCATGTCAACGTTAGCTGGTAGCTAAAGTTACCTTGAGATGTTAGCCTGTTAACGTGCTAATGAAAGTTTATAGGGTTAGCGTATCAGCACGCTATTGTTAGCTTGCAGCATTGGCCTTGGGTATTTATAGGAACTCCAAGCCAGAAAGAGGGCTTTACATAAATACGTATGACATATGGTAAAATAAGTATATGCATGTACATGTCTTTGTAAATTGATTGTATATACATATATTATGACATGAATAAAATCATTGAAACAGAAAAAATAAGAAAAAAGAAGAAGAATTATGTAAGGAATAACAGAAAATGGAAGTGCATATCGTTGTATTTTTATTGCTAATTCACAGTTTCAGTTTTCATCGATATTTTTTATTATTAATAGTATGCGCTGTTTAAATCATTATTACTTTCGAATTTTGTTCGTTGATTTGTTATTTGAGGCTTAATTGTATTTATCATCGTTGGCTTAGACTGAGTGTGGACGCCATTTTGTTTAGTTGACGTCGCGCGATCGGATTCTTTTCTGACACATAAAATCGACCCTGGGCCGATATCATCATATTTGCCCGGCGAAACGAAGAACGGCCCGCTCGATATAGGAACGACATGAATTATAAGATATTATTGTTGTAGCGTGAACAAATGTATTGTATGAAACACTTTTGTCTGACATTCTCAGAACCAGAACACGACTATTGTATTATTCTAGTGCCACAAAATGTGTAACATAACCTTGTACAACAATCTTTTTAAATGGTAACGCTATTGCAGCGTAATAAATTACTCATTGCGATTTGTCATTCTCTAGGAAAAACTCAAAAACCCGCATAAACTGCCCAAAACAAAGATATTCATGAATTCATATGCAGGTAACAAAGAACATATTTATCCGCTATGCCATATCGACATTCAAGACAACCGTTTAAGATTTCTGTTAGATTTGGACACTTTGTGCTAACACCAAAGCATTAATAATTGGTAAATAAAAACGTTTAGTCACCGGACTTCCCTGGAGAAAAAACCCAGTGACATCGTTTGCGTTCGGCTGGCTGACAAGATCTTGTAAATGAGACGGTATTCATGATTCCCTTATGAGTTCCAAATGTCTAAAATTTAATTTCTATTTTCACTTATTCTGTTTCGGCTCCCTGAGGAGTAAAGTTACAATGTTTGATAAGGGTAACAATGCGCTATCATCGTAGATGAATGCAGTGTAAATTGCCGTCAAACATGCGATGATAGTCCCTGAGAACCGGCTGCATTCTCCAGATTCGTTGTTGTTCAAATTATTATTCCGTAAAGGACGCTTTGGGGACACAAAACGCTGCATTACACGATACTTTTACTTTCAGTTTTTTTGCCTGTGCAAATCATTTATTTTTGTTTTCGTATGCAAAAATAATTTATCTGTATATTTTCCACATTGTATAAATACATGTCAAAAGAAAAAAAATCAGGAGGCATTTTTAGGCTTGGGATTTTAGAATGCAATGTTTCACATTGATTAGCGTTGAAACTCCTGTACACGAGTATACATCATCAAATGCATTTCTGAATCTGTAATAATTCGTATTATCGGAACAATGCTCTTGCATCATTTCGACATTTAAAAACAAAGTGTTCAATATATTTTAATGTTTTTCTAATCTTATCACCGCCAATGTTAGATGCTTATTTATATATTGAATCCCAAAACAATTATTAGCTCATACTGTTCATAAAATTAGCTTAAAACAAATCATATAAGATGGCAATATGAATTACATAACTTAACGGAAACTGACTTAACGTTTATCGTGTGATACGAATTCCGTTTAAACTACTTAAACTAGTAACATTACTTAATGTTTTAAAGATATAATTTCCATTGTTTATCTCCAGTTTATAAGAGTGGTGGCAATCCCCGGTCTTATTTAATGGGAAAATTACATGCAAAACAGACTCATAAACGGTTGAAGATGGAATGACACATGAACAACAATGTTATTGGTTAAAGAGTTACTCAATATCCAACTAAGAACTGTACGTTTGATATCATAGTTGTTTTGCATTTGCATTTGAGAGATTGCGTTTTCATCATTAAATCTTTATGATATCGATGAGCATTGCACTGTTGTATCGAAGCAATCCATATTTTTACATTTCAATTACACACATGCTTAACGTTAGCTTCAAGTTTTGCCGATAATATACACACGTGAAACATTGACTATATATGCACAAATGGGATTTTCGTTAGCATAGAAGTAGTATTTTGCATAGTTCGTTACAATGCGCAAAATAGGTATGGCATAGGTACTCGCGAATGACAATGGATTGCGAATGACATGGAACACTCATGTGATGTACTGGATTGTGAACGTAAGTGAAAGCCCGATTGGTAGATAACCCGTGAAAGAAATATGTTTGATAGTTGATATCAAAATGAAGAACTTTAAGTATGAGGTACGTCAAAATAATTAATAATACCCTTTAGATGTACACTTGAGTATTATTTTGTTCAATTCCATATAGAAAAGACTTTATACCAACAAATTGGCCTTTCTGTATAATACAACAAAGACATATACAATGTTCCCTTCCGAAACCAAGTCTAGCTATTTTTTTTTTACAGCCAACAATATTGATTCACAATATAAGAAGCCAACATCGGCTACCTTAATTCATATAATATATTGGTTAATGCAAATCAATACAAATGGGTAAAATTTAAAAGTGGAAGTACTATACCATAGTATACTATATTGAGTAATAAAAATAAGTATTACAAGTGCTGGATAAGTGTTATCAGTGTGTTGGCATGGCGATGCCTTCAATTTGCTTGATACTTCAAAACAATACCAGATACAATCTGTTCGCGTGTTGTAGTTTTCTATTATTTAACAAAAATGCTGATCTCAAACATCGAATATGTAAGATTACACAATAGTTGTGTATGCAGGCATAACTAAACGTGCTTACAATGATGATTATATAGCCATAACTCTTTTATTGAAATATCTTTTGTAAATATGGAAACCAAAAAAGAGTTGTAATTAGTTTTAATATTATTTCTAAATTATTGTAAACTGTGTATCGTCATACGATAATATTGGCCTTATCATACGGGGAAGAATCGGACAGAAATGATATTAATGTTTGGAAAGACTGTCAAAATTAGAGATCATGCAATTAAAGAATGTTAAGCGGACGTGACAGAAGTATTAAAGATGCATTAGGAAAGCCCCTGTTGACGTGTTAGACACAACACTAATTGATTAAATGCTCTCTAGAGTCAGATGCGACTATCGCGACTTACCGAGTCTGAAAACGGTGTGATATACAGCTTCGATGGTATTTATGACTTTAGTCGATGTTTACCCTGCTTGTCATGACACCTAAACAAACGTTTTTGTTTATATTCTAAATGGTTAGATGATTTATGTTTGTCATAAAATGTAATGAAATAAAAAAAATAACAAGCGTTACCTAAATACTATTAATTAAATAGTCAATTTATTTCACTGACTAAACGTATCAATTATGAAAGATTGGTTACGAACGGGCGATATCGTACGAATACATGTTTCTATAAGTTCTTTAAATAACTTGCTTCAAGTTCATCAGGTACATATGACTCTTTTGTACTTGAGCATTCTCTTGCTTAAATTGCTAATGAGTAGTTTGATTTGTGTACACATCGCAAATACACAGCGTAAATATGCTTTCGAATTTACTCGCTCAGAATCAGTTAATTCTTGGTTTTATTTTAATAAATTCTTAAATGACTCTTTATCTTAATGCATAGAAAAACGACCCTTATGATTTTAAAACAAGTCTGTTTACCATAACTGTGATAACAGTGTATTGTGTTACGTCCTGAAGTGGGATCATAGTAGTCCGTTCGAAAAATCATCCTCAGTTACATATATCGCTGTTAAAGGCCATATAAAGGTGACAAATCCAATTATTATGCATATAAACTGGTCTAATTTTTACCGGATTTAAGTTACTCTTGCATAAAAAATGCTAATAACACAGCTTAGGTGCAACGTTGTCAAGAATTATGGAAGATATACCCGTTTTATAATTGGAAGAAATGTTTACAACTTTGCAACTAACGTGATGTGTAGCCTCAAAGCGGTGACGTATGCTAAAAATAGCCGAAAGAAAATTCAATTTTCATTCTATTTTAAACAACTTTTTACCAGCAGAAAGTAACTTATTAGATCACTACAAACGTTTTAACCATTACGAAGAGACCTATTTTGTGAGTGATACCGGAAAACATTGAAATCAACGATATATTTTTGGTGACCTGAGTCACTTTCACTTTCACTTTCCCGAGAAAACAGCGATGTAAATACACTGATTGTTTGTAAACACAATTGACTTGGAGGACACTGTATTTTGAGCTCAAAACAAGTTGTATTGCTCATTTTTTATGGTAATGTCCAATAGCATATATATATTGTTTTTTGATAACCTTTATAAATAAAATATGAAAAAAATATTTAAAANATAGGGCCTTTAAACAGTCTGTATTGAATAGAATGTTTTATATTTATTAAAATTACATATTAACAAATAAATAACGTATTGCACTTAATAAGTCAATGCGCAAGTTATGTCTTTATGTATAATCAAAAACACTTATTTTATCAACCGAACTGTGAGAAGTGGTCGAATGCAAATGCACTTAAGCAAATGTCTTTCATGTGAATTAGATAATTCATAAGTATGTTTAATATTAAAGATTTACTATAACAAACAAGTATTGGTCATTCATATAATAATGTTTCTTGTTTTCAAGATAAATATATTTGTATGGCCAAGGTTATAACTTACGACGGACTATGTATTCAGCTGGGTCATGGACAAAAGAACTTATTGTAGTAGTAGTATGAACTATTGCATAACCTTCGAACAAAACAGGAAACATGACACGTTTTGTTAAGTCCGTTTTTACATAAGGTTTGTTAAGTGAAGATTTTATTCATAAACTCAGGTAACCACTTTCAATTCCAAGACTGTACGTTATTGTTCACGTCAGAAAAACGGAATTGAATGCGTCTCACATATGTCAGCGGCTTTTCAATTCTTGCCAGGATACTCACTAATCATGAATCAAACCCGTGAATCTATCAGAGAACAATTAATACTGAACATGCTTGTCACTAACACATGCGGTAATTGGTTAGATAGCATTTTTATCAATACAACACCCACTAACTATTACTTCAGAAAATAGCTAATTAATCTGATGACGATGTTATGTTGAATCATGTTGTCGAGCATTCATCTTTTTGTTGGTGAATAGAGCACGAAATTGATCAACATGATTATCTTATTGAACAAAAATTTTGGTGTTTAAATATAGTAATGTACTTTTTATTAAGTGCGTATGCTTGACATCATTGTTCGGTTGATGGCAAACAATGACATGCATTGTTACAATGTATAATCTATGGGAAGTGAAATATTGCTCATTACATGGGATGGCGTATGGCTCCATGTTTATAATTATAATCATAATTATTGTGATTCACTTGGTTTTAAACCCAAACACGTGTGATGGGATTATTTCAGGAAAAGTGGGCTATGTTATGATCAATATTTACGTAGAAACATTTATTTGTGGACATTTGTGTTGAGACGAAAAAACACAAATGTGAGGCATGTATCACGTCGCCTATAGACAAGCTATGCACATGCCTAATCTTTATACCCCATTTAAATTAGAAATGATACTTTTTGAAACGATGGTTGTCACTATTATGGACGAAACTCTCAAGCCGAAAATATCATAAATATTAATCAATTGTATATTTAGTTATATCGTGGAGAACTGGACATAATCAAATTGCAAGCATCACAGTCTGAAATGCAAAACAAATATTAGTCAACAACATGCCATTGTTTGTATGATGGGCATGGCTCGCAGGTTATGTTAAACATTACGGAAAAATACGAACAATCTATAAAACAAAAAATCATTGACGTTGCGGTATATCTTTACATGAAAAAAAACAACAACAAATGTGTGTTGTTGTTTTTTCAAAATGTTAACGCATAGAACGTATGCACTTTGACAATTGCACATGCACATATTTTACGCTGAATAAATCACGAATGACTGAGCATGATTAGAAAACACTTGTAGCAACTGCATTATGTTATGATATTCAACCAATGATCTCTTGGGTGGAATTGAATAGAGACTAATTTAGCTACAAATCAGAACGATAGCACTGCGTCCCTAGGGCCCGGGATGTCAGAATAGCGCTTATACGCTCGGTAATATTTGGCCCCTACACGGCGGCATTACCATTTCTGGAAGCTGAAAGAAGAACTGATATCTTGGGCCATCCGTACTGTACTCGTTCAGAATCTTGCTGAATGTAATGGAATCAATAGTTATTGCATGTTCAATTGTTTTTATGTGCACTTTTAAAACTGAGAGTGCCGTATAATACGAGTGACATTCGAGTGATATTTGTGCTTGAAAATCATCCCGATTATTTTATGAATCTGTATTATTATCCATCCTTATCTGGCTGTGGTAAGCAATGTCTAAAAACCATTGAACTTGTAATTGTTAGTAAATAGATGTGTCTTGTAATCGTTTATTAAATTGATTAACACGGTGCAGCTTTGCCAGTAATCAGTAGCTCACATATTGTATGTTTATAATACGTTCGCTGAATTTCCACAAAAGTTACAAATATTCTTCAGCACCGATGTTAAGAATATGGTTTGGAAATAATAATCCAAAACCCTACAAATAACAAGATACAGTTATTCATTATGTTATTTGTTTTTCTTCTAAATCAGCATCCATAGCAAAGCGCTAATGACAATAGCAAAGCGTATTATGAATATTTGTATATGCATTGTGGACTAAACAATTACCTCGGATCCAGAAAAGACGCGTGCATCCTTACGCAACATTCATTGCTTGGTCCCACGAATGGGTCTTCAGGGAAAGCAAATTAACTGATTCCAACTTGTGTCATTAACAACAACCGGTTATCACTGCGTTCTCTGTAACGACCAGATTCTGCACGTTGGAATTAAATAGCAGTAACAAACGCAAAATAGCTATCAAATTGTATTAGCTTAAATGGCTATATTTGTCGCTGACTTTGAGCAATGGAATGATCCGCCTCGGTTTTGACAAGGCGTTTTTGAAATTAGTCTGCACTAAATCTCGACGTGGTCGATTTGGAGGCGAATTATAAGTGTAACTTTATCATAATAACTATGATTATAATTGTCAAAATGGTGCCATACGCCAGTTTATGTAATATTAATACAACAGTTCCCACAGATAAAGCATTGTAACCATGCATGTAAATGTTTGCCCTTAAACGTACATAACAAGCATTATAAATGAATTACTAGGTTAAAACGTGGCCATGTTTAAGTGTCGATAATGATGTTGATCAATTTCGTGCTATATTCAGCAAATTTTACAAAAATGACGAATGCTGGACAACAGGATTCAACATCCTATCGTCATCCGATTAATTTGATATGTTTTAATTGACAGCATAAACTAAGAATTGTTATTGGGAAAAAAAACTTTGATAAATTGACGGTGATTACAAAAATATTAAAAGGCATATTTCACATATTGTTTTTAAATTCCGAAATTTTACAAGAGCATTGTGCTTATAAAACTTGTTATTTAAGTTGCAGAAATGTCTTTGAGTTTGAATACACGCGTGAATGAGTTCGTACGGTAATCAATATGAAAGATTGAATTTTTATATCCTAAAATCATGCAAAAGTGTCCTTATTACTGGCCGGCATACACACATTTATATGAGTTCAAATGTATTGACAGCATGTCCTTGTAAAACTATGAGTTCTTATACATTTCAATTGTTATCGATATGATATTTCGCCTAGTTGATTTATTCTTACTTTACATTAATATTGAAAGACAATGTAAAATAACTATGCCACTAATTGTGTTATATCCTTATGAATTATACAGGTAAAGTAAATGAAGAGTTTTGTGTATACGTTTTTCTATACGTGTATTAGCATACATTACCTTTCAAAACGTAATGTTGCAACCCTCTGTTTGGCGAGAACGTAAACATATGTATAGTTATATATATTTAGGTTCATACCTCTAGGGACAGAAATATTGAAGTAGCTGAAGAAGGCAACACACAAGAACTTGGTGGCCACCATTGCATGTTTCGCAGTCATTCATATTCGTCTACGGCGATAGCGCTTCCCCCCGTCTCAAACATTGTAACTGTACTCTACAGGGATACATTTATACCGTCTCATTTACAAGATCCTGATAAACAGTCGCACTCATACGATGTCATTGGTTTTTACAGGGACGTCCGAGCCTCTTCCGGGTTTCAACGTAAACGAATATGAATGTGTTTTGGTTTGGTATTCACAAGTTGTTTGAATATAAAAGTTATGTTGAGCGGATGAATGGAATTTTGTATAACTGAAATGTATGTTAACGCATGTTACACATTATGAGGGATACTTCAAATTTGCAGAGGTCAGAAGGATTTTTTATTTGAATGTATTGACTTTACATTCTTCCATATATGTTTAGTAAAGTTAATTATTGTTTTTATTTTAAGTTTAATTTGATATAATTGTAATATATACTAACCTTATTATTGGGCTCACGACGTATGATGTAGAACTGTACAGGTTTACTATAACATCTAAAGTACAGTGTTGACATATCGAAAAAAGCAAACGCGAAAACATAACGTTTACCTTTCAATAACTCTCTAAAGCAACACTATAATCAACGCTTATTAGACAGTCATTTTAATATGTACATTACATGAAAGTTGAACAACATCTAGTACAAATCACTATTTGTAATTTAAAGCTGTCTGCATCACACACTTGGTCCCGTGGGTTTGTATGTATATGTAATTTGCAACACCAAGCAATTTGCACATGCATTCCTGCAAATATAGACCCTACGGTCGTGTATTCAATGGCTTCTTAGCCATTTCCATCCCGCCGTCTTACTGAAGAAGTCTGTTCAAACGGATGCGTCTAAACAAACGTCACTGTTACTGGACATTCCGGCAATATGCAAAATCCTTGATTTAAAGCAACAAAGAAGCAACAACTTCTCAATACATTTATGTCTTAATTGATTTTCTGCCGATGGTTCCGTACATAGGCTAGGCTTACAGT
Organism: Dreissena rostriformis; assembly: GCA_007657795.1. Taxonomy (NCBI): domain Eukaryota; kingdom Metazoa; phylum Mollusca; class Bivalvia; order Myida; family Dreissenidae; genus Dreissena; species Dreissena rostriformis. Next base: position 46,088 of record VMBQ01005650.1, read on the forward strand.
AATAGCTTCAAACTTCCGAGCCGCCCGTGTGTAAGATAATATGCAGTCACACATATATTAATGAAAGGTAAATTCCATTTTCAATTCTATGTTTCTACCATAGATATCCTTTATAAGCTTTTGTGTTCCTAAGAGAGTGTGCATCCCCACGAATAACACGATAATCTTCACAACTGTATAATACATTGTTTAACATGTACACGCTCACACATATGTTAATACCAAAACAAGAACGTTATACATAGAATGATTTACAAGTAACCCAACAATGCAAGTCTATATGCGTCATATACAACCTCATGTGTAGATCGTCTGAAGTTGTTTTCTTAAGACCATCGTTAAGACCTCAATGCATTTGTTAAAAAAAATTCAAAAAACAAAAACCAATATGTTAAAATATATATTGATTAAACACCTCAAAATATGTGAACAATACCGTTAAAGAAGAAGTGGGTCGTGCCCAGATAGAAAGCAATTAAAACAAATTCACATAACGCTTACAAATCGCTTCAAATACAAAATAATGCTGTTTATTCGTTGACTTGTCATATAGCATAACTTCTCATAATATTACATTGTTTTTGGATTATTTAAACACGTTGTTGGTCAGAATTCATTTCCAGCAATGTAATTTATAACCAACGCAACGGCCAGTAGCGGCATGTATATGTCACATCCGAATGAAGATCTGGTCTTGCTGTTTCCTCCGTATATGGCCCCTTGACTGGCATAAGGGTCCTCTGCAATGGGGAACAACTTTGTAGAAACATTGTTAATGTTTAGTCGTTATCACTCTTTCTAGATTCTGACATATACTTTTTGCTGAATCTACATGAGATATAGTCTTCGAAAACGTGGATGAATGCATGTGTGTAAAGTGTCGTCTCAAATTAAACTGTCTAAACTGGGAAGAAACTTTCCGCATCGACGGGATTTTCGTTTGGAATACTCTGCCTTAAACGAAACATTCCATAAAAGCGGAATGTCGTCCCCGATTAGCTTGTGCGGACTGGTAAGGTTTATATGGAAAGACACTTGACGCACATGCATTTAGCCCAGTTTTCCCAAAACGCGGCACATATGTCATCAATTAAATTTTTAATTACACAAAATAAAGACCTGCAGTACAGACCTCTGTAGCAAATATTTAACTTAATAGATCTCTGCAATTAACTATCATGACTCGTTAAACGATTGTCTTGGATTAAATGTGTAAAACAATATGGGAGAATTGTGAACCCAGAGCTACGTTGCAATGATGAGAAGACGTGTTCCTATTTCGAAGTGACAGATACTGTCGAGGCGATCAAGGATGACAAATGATGGACTATCTGATAAATTGTATGTTCAATTGGTTTTACGATCAGCGCAGTGGTTGGTACAAACACCTTTCACCATTGGATTGAAATGGAGGTTCATTTTTAGGTTCTGAAATGTTTAGGTTCTGAAACAAGTTACTTTGGAGAGTCACCGATATCAGATGGGCTTGGTTTACCCCGGATACTTAAGATGACACGCCCACCCTCCGCCATAATAACAAGACAACAGCACACAATCAAAGACACTACAATAATTAAAGATGGACATTGCAGAACCGAGTAAATATTGTCACAACTTGTTTGCCTCTACTAAGCAAATTAAGAAGGATGGTGGGGCACTGCCCAGACCCAATGATGTACAAAGCTCTTATGCACAAAAGATCCCCTTTAACTTTAACCTCGAAATTACACTATTTTATTCGCTTTAATGTAAGATACTGAACTAAACATTCCTAATCAATCGATGGATAAGTAAAATCACAGCTTCAAACAAGCTACAAATCGAACCTGGTTTTCCGTATATGTTTCATTCATTACTGGTTTGGTCCACGTGCTCATTAGAGTGGGTTTGGTTCAGTTGCCAGTATCTTGGGGTGGTTGATTTGTTTTGATAGGTAACCGCAATATCCGGTTCTTTTGTGGTCGTGGTGCGGTATTGTTTTGATGTATTATCTACAAAAAAGAGAAAGGCTGTAATTTAACAATTTGGATTTCCGTTTCAATAACCATTATTCTGTTAAATCACCATAGAGTATTGACACATTGGTTTGAAATTTTTTTATGAGATCCCATATGTTTTAAAGACGTATTTCACAATATCTTGTATTAAGGACAAGCATCACTCCAAAATACTATGTCTCTATATACCGTGCTTTACAACAAGCATTGATTGTAAAAATTAAAATATCAAAATCACGCCGTATAATGTCAGTTAATTAAAGCAATTATTGATGAAATGTTACCAAGGCAATCTTTCCCTTTCATGAATTAGACACTTTTGCTACTTGGAAATTCAATAAAGTCTATAAGAGCCATAAACAATGTTATATCGTTTATTTACTTATACAAGTGTAAAATAAATAAATAATGCATTCCAAGGATAACAGGAATCAAGAAATACACAAAGAATAATTTTTTAACTTAAGAAAAACTACCAATTTCAAAAAACTATTTACAATCCTTTGACAGTGAAGGGGAATTGCTTAATGCTATGGTATTACCAACTTAGTATTTAAACTTAAAGTTTGTGGTCGTTTTTTTTACAATTTTCTACATATACGTTTTATACCGTACCTTATTTAACTAAAACGAGATGTAGGACCTTAATTAATGTGTCGAACATATGATTATACGCACATATGATTGTTTGCCCGTGCCTTATTCATCTGTTATTACAATTTTTACATATACGACTGTTTGTCTATGCTTTTTTTTATCGGTTATTACAATTTATACATACTTTTATTGTGTATACATACTGGAAAATGTATTTTTCTTTTTTTATATTTCTTTTTTTATTTTTCAACACAAAATGACATGCAACTGTATTATACTTGACGTTCTTACGTGATTCAATGATGTAACAATTTCCTATAGTTAAACAAAATAAAGCCTTCTTTTTCATTTTACACTACGCATATAAACTTGAGAGGTGTGTTGACGTTAAGCATCTTTTTTTCTTGTACAATAATGTTATGAAATCCCCAACAAAGGTAGGCTGTTGCTTTTAAATCATTTATATTAACACAAGTCATATTTTCAACCTTAAGAGTATATTATATACAGCAAACCTTACATGCAGAATGTAGAATTGTTCAATTAAAAAATCATTAAGGTAGCAAAGCAATATGAATTTGTTTCAAAGCTTGTGTATACTGTTAAAGCCTTTGTTACATCTGTATAGTAAAGGTAAATACTTTTTCCACTTGACAAGCCTAAATGCTTTGTATGTAACACATTCTATAATATAGATAAGTAAAGATGTGTTGAATATGCATGTTTTTTTCACCTCTGATTGCATCACGTTATTATAATATAGTATTTCTTTGAGTCTTTAAGACAGTATTTATCCATGGTTAATTTATTTTTTATTAGAACATTGAAGAGAACCTTACAGCTTATAATACAATTATTAGTTCCTTAAATACGAAATGTGTAAAATAATACAATCTGGAACTCCTAAAGCCTTAATATATAAAAACATGCGTTCCTTTACGCATTAAATACTAATTTTTCTATAAAGTCATTAAAGCCTTAAAGACACACTAAACAGAAATTAATGTCAATCGTCCATTTAAATCTTAAATAAGTATTATAACGCCATTAATTCTTTACAGCATTAAATACGAATTACACAGTTTATTAAAGCAATATAAGGGTAATTCCCTAAAATATTAATAGGTCAGGTTTGCACCCTAGTTGATGTAGATCTTTATTCATTTTTAAATTAAAAACAATATTCACAACGAGAACGCTCAAGGTAAAGACCAAATTGGCATACTATTAAAAACAAATCCCATAATTAAGTAAATATTAACTTCACATTTAATAAAGCTTTGATTCCCTTCAAACAGGACTATAATACTAGTTTGCTTCACCGTATAATATCATGCTTTCCCTGTCCTCGCCCAGGTAGTTGGACGCCCTGCACGTGTAGCGCCCGTAGTCGGCCGGCTGCAGGTTTCTTATGAGCAGGCTCAGCGTCTTCTGGTCCGCGTTCTGATCCGAGTCGAACATTTCCACCTTGTACTTACCCGAGCTGCAAGGCAAGTATAGCAGATAATATACTTTAATTTAGTTTAAACCTACTTATTGTAGCTCGATTGCATCGAAAGCCTCGACTTAATGAAATGCTTTCCATTCCCTGGGTAGAACAAGTGCAAGGTGTCTTTTGGGGAGATCTAAAGAACGCTCTCATAGTTGGGATCGAAGCCGTGACCTCCCGGACACCATATCAACCTAGCGACCTGTGCAGTCCGCACTAGTTAATCTAAGACGACACTGCACGCAGATGCATTAAACCGTGTTTTCACAGAGCGAGGCTTAATTATGTTTATGTCTACCTTTCCAGTGATCATATTAGCGTCATAATACCGAACACGTCTTCGCATTTGCATTACATTTGCATCTAATGAGTACTTTTACATTTTAAAAAGTGCGCTTTATACAGATTTGTCTCACTAAATACATATTTTATTGCTTACCATGAAATAAAATTGACGTGTTTTTTGTAAATTGTGTAAATGTTTATTACAGCAATGTGTCACGTGGCGTTAAAGGGACTTTGTAATTTTAATTATAATTCCCTCCTTCCAACACACCAAAGCTTTTGCATTGTTTAACGCGAGTGTAGGTTTTCAAACGTTGCGACATAATTTGTAATAAACCCATACCACATACCTATCTGATGCCAGCATTACTCCGTCTCTTTCCCAGACGAACAAGTTCAATGGAAGGGCGATGGCGTCGCACTCGAGTATGGTATCCTTGCCGGGCGCCTGTCCCATTCTCGTGGTCTTCATTGACACTTCCGGGTGGACTGCAGACAAACAACAACGCTTGTGTTGCACCTAAAATAATCTCCACCAAGCGGTTTATGTTGGATTATTTATTTACTTACTGCGTTTTTCGGTTGCTGCATAAACATGTGGGAATGTTGCAAATGATGCAAATATTACATCGGATGTTTAATGGGGATGACGATCACCGTCGATATTCAAAATTACTTGAAATAATCGCCACCAAGTGGTATCTGTTTTGTCCGCGTTGGATTTTTGCATTGACTTACTGCGTGTTCGGTTGCTTGAGTAACGTGTGGGAATGTTGCAAATAAGGCAAAGATTAAATCGAATTTTTGATAGTTAAAATTATTTTTAGAATCTTTATCACCGAAGTTCTAAAATACCGTATGTTTTTTTTACAATTATTAGTTTATGTTGATTAAAATATCACGACTGGTATATTACATTACTTGAAAAAAGTTCATATTTTCAGTATATTNCAATATAAACTAATCATTGTAAAAAAATACGGTATTTTAGAACTTTTCTTTTTTCGTCATTCGTGGTTTACGGTCCCTTTAAAGTTGTTATAATAAAATAAATGTTTAATGCAAAGACACCATCTTGTATGGTGATAATTGTTCAGTACGACTAAAGTCGATGTATGGAACAAATACAAGCGAATTAATAATAGTGCATGTAGATTGATACAAAGGCATTTTGATTTGCTTATTTATGACCATGTATAATATTTGACAAAAAAAAATGCTCATTACATAAAGCAAATGTTGACGTAGTGGATGGCCATTTGTGTTTATGTCGCCCTTTAAACCATCCCTTCGCATTACACATCTCAAAACCGCATTATTTTACGACTGTAGTGGGCAGTCTGGTTAAGTCATAAATGCAATTCCGTCAATTTCGTACGTACAACAATCATGAGCGACAGTCAACATTACAAACGTCACCGCTCTCGTTAGCGACGTACCTTGCACGTACAGCATCACCTACATCTTCTTGGCGGGTTTCGTGTTGATCTGACACACGTACATGCCGGCGTCGCTCCGGCGCACGTCCCGGATGTTCAGGTACCAACTGTACCTGAACGGCCGCTCCACACTCATCCGGTTATCCTCTAACACGGGCTTCTCGTTCAGCGAGACGACGAAACCAGACGGTTCCGTCCAAGCGACCTACACATTAGAGAATAAAGCAGTAAGTGGTTCGATTCCCGCTCCCAGAGAATGTGAGTTAAATTTGTGGTCATCATACCGGACAGGTGGGATTTTATCATGGTACTCCGGTTTTCTCCACAAACAAAATGCCACAAAATTGAATAACTTTCCGTAAAAACTACATTACCTGGAAATTGCAGCAATATATTAAAACATTCGACCCAACTTTCGTGAGTGTAGTACAATAATGAGTTAGGAATGCTGAATGACTATCCGGTTCCTAATATAATGCAGCCTCAGGCAAGGAAAGATCTCATAAACTTCAACATTCATACAACATAAAGCAACGGTCAACTGATCATGTAAACATTTAACTCTTTCTGGTTTAGATCTAATTGTAGTGAATGGACAACGAGCTCATGAGAAATGGTTGTTATTGATCAGTTTTATAAAATTTAATATAAAAGTGTACATGCTAGAAGCAAAACTATGCATGTGAATGTTCATCTTACATCTTATAAGCACATGCACTTAAAGTATTAGTTCATGCATCGAAAGTGTTGTCATGCGAGGTACTTAACATCGGCAAATGTGATATTTGAAAACACACTCTTTATTCAAATGAATTTTATAAATACCATAAGGCAGTCAATGTTATCAAACAAAAATAGGCAGTAAATTACGAGCTAAAGACATGGGCGATAATCCAGATATGTACTATTTTGCGTGCGGGAGGATATTACATTATTCAAATATGTCGAGACCCATCGGAATGGTCATGCTTGTATCAGGGTCCTGGGTATTAACAGAATATATCTTAAACTGTTTTATTATGCAAACTAGAGTTATTCTGTTCCACGCAATAAGTAAAGGAACAAATCTCTGGCATTTGTTTTCACCACCTCCAGGCAATAACATAATTATCATCACATGATGGAGGTGTCGTCTGCCGATGACGGTATTGCCACATTAACACAAGTCGACTTAGAGATTTAACAATGCTCCAGATGAAAACACAGATGTAAATGACTTGGCACAGTTGAACATACAGAGAGTGTTCTTACTCAAAGAATGCGTTACAAGGTTACAAAGTGCACGTCAAAGAGAAACCATCGCACTTCGTACATCATGCCCGTTTAATAAAGGCCATTTGAAACCAAAAAAAAAAAATACAATGGTGACTTAAGATTGTTTTTTGTTGTGTTTACCGGTGACAACACTGATGATGTCTGGTGAACAATCCGTTTTAGTTTGCAAATGCGTATGACACCGCAGTATGTCTTATAAACCCACATGTTATAATAACATACAGTAAATAAAGCGTAACTGCGATACATAACATTCATGTGTGTGACATTAAATATCTCTGTCGTTATAGCGATCAATTGAAATGTAAAAGCCACTTCGTACATATTCATAGAAACTTGTAATTTCTTCACCAAACGTACAACCGAATTTGCACTAGGACCTAGCTTTTATTACCAAGTGACCATCAGTGATGTGCTGTATTGAACAGGGAAGCACTGCCAGACTTCCGGCGACCACGGTCACGTTCGTTTGCGGCATGCGGAAACTCGGCTCTGCGGCGAACACTGGAATATATTAAATGAAAGTAAAGCAGGCAGTTTAAGCCGTGGTCGCAAGCGGGTTTCGTGGACCTTGCATCCAGATGAGTCAAGAATGTTCTATAAAAAACGCGGGTTGGAAGTACGGCAACTGTCTGCGAGATCTTCGCAAACACTGCAACTTACATTAGCGCAAGCGTTTGAGTTGATGAGCTGGTCGTACGTCAGTTGAACCTAAATCCCAAGGACAAAGCATCTTCCATTTGTTGTAACAAAGTTTTTCCCTACGCTTAATTCACGTGCCGACCCTAATTTGTTTTTGGTTTTCCTTGTTGAGCTATCACCATTTTTGCTACATTCGATCATATTCGCTTAATTAATGTTTACATATAAAGAACAACATTGTGCATAGAGATTTGGGAATATTTCTGTTATTGACCATCCTAACTCGTGTATAGTAAAAATAAGTTTACGAAACAAAAAGGTTTAGCCGCTAGCGATTGAGCTCAAAACACTGAAAGGTAGAAAGAATATTGGCAAGAAAACGGAAAAAATCGTAATCCTATTATTACCCAACCATTTTTAACATATTGATAGATCTATTGTTCTGTATGTTTACAAATGAATGCAAACGCTATAAAATGTATAAATGTTTGCATGTCGACTACTGAGTATCCCTAAAAAAGACGATGACGCGAATAATTTGTTGGTACTTCGTAACATGAACAGTCCAAAATGGGTTACACGATTTCAATTCTCATAATCACACATGTAAAGACCATTAGCTCACGCCAACAGTCGTTTACAATCACTAAACAATAGAAATACTGATCCATAGACATACTGAACCATTTTCCTTGTTGGGTTAATGCAGTTCGTGTTACTCATTGCAGTGCCAATGAGCAATTGAAATTGTTTTCGGTACATGTGCAGGATTAGACATACTACTTTATCATACAACATCTCTTTGTCTACGGTACACCGCATCAATTATTCGGAGAACACGTGTACAATGCGCCACAATCGGACAGCCTCGGTGATCTAGGGCCAATCTATAACAGACAGTAGAAAGACCACAATGCTTGATCTTAGCGGCATATTTCGCAGTCCAAATGCCGATATAAATTAATTGTTTCCCATCGAATTATACTCAATGCTGAACGCAACTTGACGGTTTTTTAAATATGAATGATTACAAAGTGCTTTCCTGGGAAAGACCAGCGCTCTGACATGCAACCAAAAGGGGTATTCGAGAAAATCGACGATAAATGCGAACAGCCGTCAACCATTTTAGAAGTTTCAAAAATGATAAGTTTTGTTAACGATATATTTGGGTAAGACGTTTCTGAAATGGAAAAAGTTTAAAAGAACAGGAGATGTGTTTGTCAGAAACACAATGCCCCCTACTGCGCCGCTTTGATTTTTTTACCTTTAACCTTGAAGAATGACCTTGACCTTGACCTTTCACCACTCAAAATGTGCAGCTCCATGAGATACACATGCATGCCAAATATCAAGTTGCTATCTTCAATATTGCAAAAGTTATGACCAATGTTAAAGTTTTCGGACGGACGGACAGACAGACGGACAGACAGACTGACGGACAGTTCAACTGCTATATGCCACCCTACCGGGGACATAAAACAAACAAATACGGCATACGATATGGGTCAAGTAAAACACATGTATTTGTCATGAGAAGTTATAACTCGTACTCATCTATTGTTGAACGATTACTTTTTAATGATCGAATCGACCTCTGCCAAGTTTGGGAAACCTAACAGAGACAGGATACGACACATTATATGAAATAGTATGCCCGTACATATAAAGGCGAAAAACTATGTGTTTCTTTCAAGTTTACTGACCTACATAACCTATTGCCCGAACGAAACGCATTTTGATATTGTTCTCTATTTTATTTTTTTAACTTATTTGATTGTTTATTCAATGGATTATTCTTACAGTAAAGAATATATATGGAAGGACAGAAAATAGTTAAGTGAAAATCGTTGCATTGTTTTCCAACACGTTTTATTTAAATACTGCATATACGTACATATAAAGTATATAATATAGTACAATAATAAAATGCAAAAAAGAAAAAGATTGGATAAGCTACACGTATAAAGTTATCTAAATGATAAAAGTAAATTTCTAGTGAGTTGGAAAAAACAATTATGATAATTACATTTTTTTAAATGAGAATTACAAAAGCCAATTATGTCAGTTACAAAACACAATAAGAAGACATTTCCAGTATGTAAACACAATAAAAGTATGTTTTAATTGCACTTACAGATGAGGAAGACATAGAAAGATAATTTCATTTTATTAACGGTACAGTATAAATGGTATTTGTAACAAGTTGTAAAGACCACAACAATTAGAGATGAAAAAGATGCATATATGCAACACATATACAGTTTTCTATACAATACAAATCAATGGCATTACTTGAAAGAGGTTGCACAGAGTAAAACAATCCTCAAATTTAAATATTAAGTTGTGAGACGATAGTACTGAACTATTCCAAATCGATGTCAAAGGATTCTAAGTTATTTTTTTTAATTGCTATTTTTCTTAAGTTATCGTATTCATAATATATGTATTTTTGGCTCCTGTTATGCTTGGAATGCATTTATTTATTTTACACTAGTAGATGTAGCTTTATTAACAAAACAACATTATTTATGGCTCTAGCAGACTTTGTTACATATCCAAGGAGAAAAATTGTCTTATTCATGAAAGGAAAAGATTGTGCTGGTAACATTTCATCAATAATTACTTTATATATTTGACATTCCCAGAATACATGTTCTAAAGTTTCATCACTTTGTTTGCAAAAAGAACATCATGGATCATCAGTTATTTTCATTTTATACAAAAGACAATGTGTTCCAAATTATTATTAACACGAGATGTGTTTGTCAGAATCACAATGCCCCCCTACTGCGCCGCTTTGAAATAAAATTTCTATTTATCATTTGGCAGGTATAAAAATTATATCCCTTTACAACTTATTACTTCCCTTGTGTTGTTTTTTTACCTTTGACATTGAAGGATGACCTTGACCATGACCTTTCACCACTCAAAATGTGCAACTCCACGAGATACACATGCATGCCAAATATCAAGTGGCTATCAACAATATTGCAAAAGTAATGACAAAACTTTAACCTAGGTTAAAGTTTTGGGACAGACACACAGAAAAACAGACGCACAGAAAGACAGACACACACATTGACAGACAGACAGGAAAAACACAATATACCCCCTCTTCTTCGAAGAAGGGGGCATAAAAAGGGTAGCTCAAACATGCAATTCCATTCTTTTTTATTAATTAGGGCATACAGTTTAGTACACCATTTTGCTCTTACTGATGGTTGTTCATTATTTTTGTTTTTATAATGGTGTATAGTATTTTTGTTCCAGATTCTTTTTTTTCAGTATAATTTGTAATAATGGGGGTAAAAAGGGGTTTGATTATTTGTTGGGTGGGACAAGATATACAATATTTTTCATAAATTTATCTATTGCTTTTGTCAACCCTGTATAATGAAAATTTATGTTCAAATTGTACATTCTATTTAATTCATCAATATAAACAAAGGTTCCATTTTTAACATTTCACCTAAAAAAAAATGAATTCCAGCAACAAACCATGACTTGAAGAAAAAACTTGTTTTCCTATCAATAAATTAGGATTATAAAAACGTGGGTAATACAAGAACTCTTCTGTGTTTACTTCTTATTTACCACAATAAAGTGAGAGGCTTTTTTAAACATCTATCCAAAAGGGGTTTGAAATTCAGTTAGATATATTTAAAGCATAATAATAGCTGCAATTAAACAGTTTATAAGTATCAAAATACAATTGTGTGATATCTATCCAGTTTCCCCTAAAGGAATTATTTTTTTGTAACCATGTAAGTTTCAATGCTGAAATAAATGCATCCAAATTGATCATTTTTAAACCTCCTTTACTATACTCCTTTACTAGTGTTGAAAACTTTATTTTATTATGCCCGTCCCAAATAAAACTCATGATAGAAGATTGTATAGAATTTAAAATGGTATTGGGTGGGTTGGGCAATGATATGAACAAGTGATTGAATAATGACACAATAAGTGTTTTCACAATTACAATCTTTCAAATTGGTGTTTAAATTCTTTTTTTTCCAATTTTTCAAAATATTTTCCATTTTAATAATTTTTTCATCGTAATTTATTTTAACCATTTTTGACAGGTCAACGTGGACATTTATTCCAAGCATCTTAAAGCTTTGTTGCATCCAATTTAATATCCATTCTGTTTTAATGGTATTAAAACTATATGTTTTCTTGCCAATACATACGACATTTGTTTTATCAAAATTTACATTAAGACCTGACATTTCACACTTACTGTGAACAGTCACGGCCTCGACTCGCTTTAAACAGTTTCCACATGCAAGTCGGCCTGATATACGTTTTAGGGTCAAAAGACTCAATAACGCGCATTACAGTTACATCCATCGTTTAATCATTCTTCATTATTCAACATCAATTCATACAACGTTTGCGTTAGCGATTGTGATTACGATTTAGATTGCGGTTATCTGAAATAAACAATATTATAAATGAATAACGAAAGAAAAAGAAACACATACCATGCTTGATCTTGACAAGTGTAAATTAACAATTAATATCAATTACGCATTCTGAAAATAAACTTAAAGCGGGACTGTACGATTTTTACATGTGTTAAATTTTAATATATTGATTAAATTATGTTACGATGACTCAAAATAGGCAATAAAAATTATACTTTGAAGACGAATTTCATAAAATGCAGCAAAGACAAGTTAGCGCTGGTTAAAGCCGATGCCGACACTTTTACTCGTATTTGTAAGGAAACAAAATTGTGTCTTTGTGTCGTATGAACGAATCTGCACTAAAACTAAATTTAGATTCACATTGTACATGNTGAAGGATAGTATCTCAACCTATTTCATGTTTTGTTTAGCTATGGCAGATTAAATTAATGCAAAAAGTTACCTCTAAGCCACTGCTATCAAACACCGAAGCATCATGTACATAAGATAAACATTATTTGATGTCAGATATGATAAGCGTTACGCATAGTTCACACTGTTATGGTATTCCTCTTCTTTATTATCTAATTCTATGATAAAGTAATGAATCATAATACTGTATTTAAATTTACCTCACTTTGGCGTCAACGATAGCCTGCACATTATTGGCATGGAACCCTTTCCTGCACACGTACGCTTCTTCGGACTCCGTTGGTTTCATAATGGGAATAAGGGTCCCGTCGACTGCTCCAAATACATTTGGCAGCCGAAAATGTCCTGAAACTTCTTGCTTGACAAGCAGAATAGCTGGTCCTTGTGGAAATCTGAAAATATCAATACATTTTTATTAAACTGAGTATTACAATAGAAAATAAAATAAATATTATGTAGTGCACATTAACAAAATTGTGTTGACACAGCTAAAGATCATTCTACATGTTATAGCTCTTACTTAAAAGTCTATTTGGAAGTTTTTGTATTTGGCTTGATTAAGGTCTCAATGAGGCTTGATCATTTTCGATTTAAAATACTTATTAAGAAATGATCAAATGTGAATGAAATGACATTAATTTTCTATGATATTACCAAAAACATACAAGTAGACTATGCTTCAATTAAGCACAAGGTATATCTGATATATAAATGAAAAAATCAGTAGGTACTCTACAATAGAAACTTGTTGAAAATAGCAAACACAAACAGTATTTTGATGTCATATGAAATTTCATGATCTTGGTGGTATGAATATGAATGAATAAAATTAGTGATTTGAACATAGACAATTGTATTTGCTGTACAGAAAAGCTTCACCTTTCAATTTTATTTTGTGAGACTCGCTTGATAAACATGTGATTATTCAACACTATCGTGGTTAAGTATCGTTTAATCAAATTTATGTAATCGTTATTTACGTTTTGTTTGATGAAACGCATTTTACCGGGAACGTCGGTATTTACGTTGATGAAACGGCCTCCTGCTCCGTGATGTCCTGAATAAAATACATGTATATTTTCGTGAGTACCAACTGCAACTTACAAATATCAAAAACATTCACGGCAGTCAATTTCTTGTGTAGGCCTACTGGTCTTAATGGCAATAATAAACGTATTTAGTTTAGTGGAGATTATAAAACAAAGGGAACTAATTCAGCTTATTCAGTATAGTAGTCAAAATGGTTCGGATGTTTTCTTTTTTTTCCGAAAAGTAATTTATTCAACATACGGAAAATAAACGTGCGCAACCTGCTGTCATAATTTGGTAACTTGCATTCTGCTTAGTTGCATTCTGCTAACTGCCTGTTGCTAACTGCCGTTGTTAATGACGCTTAGTGGCAAAACCGATTATGACTGGTTTCAGAATAATGAACACACACACATTGGATAGTCACCAAGCAACAATCATCAAGTATAACCGAAAAGACAACAAGCATGTTGGAATTGTCATGAAGCATATTAGAATAAACATCAGGCATAATGTAAATATCCACCATGAATGATGTAATGATTCAACAATCATCAAGTATAAACGAATAGACAACAAGCATGTTGGAATTTTCATGAAGCATATTAGAATAAACATCAGTCATAATGTAAATATTCACCACGAATGATGTAATTTTTACCTAAATACCGTTCCATAGTTCTATGACACCCTATGAATGGTATGCAGCCTATTATTTCTATAAACACAAGCGAGTCGGGCGAATTATTAACATTGACAGCGTGAAAATAACAAAAAACAACTCTCTCTGATGTTTTAATGTGAAACAAACCTTAATCTTGCAACACCCTGAAATAATTGCAAAATTCTGTATAACAGTAAGTGTTTCATTTAGAGATTGTTCAGTAACGTCTTATAAAATATAAGTATCGTCCGCAAACTGGGACAATTTATGTTCAATTCTATGACTGGTAATACCTTTTATATGTGTGTTGTCTCTCAATACAAGTGACAACACTTCAGCACAGAGGATAAAAATATAACATGAGAGAGGATCTCCATGTCTACAGCCCCTTTCAACAGGGAAAAAGTTAGATAAGTAACCACACTGAGAAACAGCTGATTAAGAATCTGTATATAAGACCTGAAACCAACGTTTTATGTTTGGACCGAAATTAAAGAAAGAAAGTGTATTTTGTACAAAAGTCCAAGCAAATGAATCGAATGCCTTTTCGAAGTCTACTTGGAGAAATAAACCCGGGATCTCATTTGTATTTTGTGAGCAAAGCTCACAAATAATGCAGACGCAATTAAACAAATCAGTATGCCTTCGCTACGGTAGGGCCCGTAACCCATGACTGCCTGTGTGGATAACTCCAGTCAAATTTAGCAGACGACACATGCTTAAAGCGTTTCTGTTTATACTTAACTGGTACAGTGCAGCAGACGACAGCTTGTAATTATGTAAACAATAGGTTTAATAGCTTGTGAGTTATATTGGCCAGTCTAGTGTTTAAATCAGCTTGTGCGATGACATTGGTAAGTTTATCATTGAAACATGTACATATGGGCTGCTTTCAGTGAAAACGGGGCTTAATGCTGCATTAAAAGTCTGTTATGTGGGCAAAATTGTTTCTCAATAATTTAAAGAAAATAGATAAGTATTAGATACACATATCACAACATGTACATGATTATAGGCTTGTTATTCTTTAGCAAGGCAACCACAATTCTGAAGATGGTTGCCAGTGCAGCGACCAATTGTGAAAATAAAGACATATTGTTGTTATTTTGTCTAAGTTATCTCTATAACATAAATATCAGGATAAACAGTCACACACATCTCGACCTGTGCTTTATGACAGACTCTTTAAAATTTGAATGGGTTGTGTTCATTTCAAACTTGCGATATAAAAAGCTATAACATAAGTTTGAAAACTGAGTTGCTTCTAAGATTATGCAATAGCGAACAAATTCAGTGCCTTCAGCGCTTTGATTTATAATNGTTTTTTCTATCTTCCCCAAAGACACCAAGTACTGGTTCTTAGTCCCAGGAAACGGACTCGAGAGCGTTTCAATAAGCCTTAGGCTTTCGATGCAATCGAGCTAAAATAAATAGGTTTAAACTAAACTTGTTGTTGTTTTTAGATATAATTTTATTGTCCAGTGTAAAAAAGTGTTCGCGGTCTCTGGTCTTATTGGATGGGAGAAATACATGCTAAACGGACTCAAAAACGGTTGAGGATGGAATGACATATGAAATACAATGTTATCGGTTGAAAGGTTATTGAATATCTAACTACAAACTATATGTTTGTTATCATAGATGTTTTGAATTTGCATTTATGAGATTGCGTTTTCATCATTAAATATTGGTGATACAGATGAGCTTTTCACTCTTTGTGGAAGCCGTTAGCGTAAGTTTTTCCCATGACATACACACGAGATATGCTTACAATATGTGAATCGATTATCATTAGTATAGAACTAATATTCTGTTTAGTTCGTGACAATGTGCAAAATATGTATGTATCATTATCCGTACATCAGTATAAATGAGCGTTATATTCCCACGGTTACAACTTGAATACCCGTTTAAGTAAATAACGATTATTGCAATGGGTTGCGCATAACATTGAACATCCATTGGGTTAACTGAATCGTGCGCGTAATTAAAAGCATGACACGCAAATAACCCGTAAAATAAGTTTGATATGTGTTGCACACATTAAGAACTTTATGTATCAGGTACGTCAACGTAATCACTAATAAACGTTTGGTGCACAATTGAGTACACTTATGTGCCATTATATATTTTAAGGACACAAAATCAGCAAATTGGCCTTTCTGTGTAAAACAACATAATTTATATAATGTTCTCTTCCACAAAAATGTCTAGCTGAATCCTTAAAAGTCACAAAAGTGATTGCTGAGAATGTGCGTATTATGGATACAAAACGCGTGCAAAACAAAATCATTTTCCATCGCATAGTTTAGAACTGACCATTAAATAATGATAAGTGCTTTATACAAGCCCGCGTTATGGCCATGTTAAAACAAATGCCTCTAAAACGCACATTAAACGATAAAATAAACTCAGGTGTTGTCCAGAAGCATATTATTGAACTTTGTTTGCCATTGTGTATTTTAAGTGTTGTGAAACATTATTGAGTAGTAATTACGTTCACAAATACAATCATGACCAATACATTATCCGAACCCGTAACGTTTCCACACTGTGTATATATTTTTTAAATCAGAATATTAAGACGACAGTCAGTTTGACACATTGACAGGAGATGTCAGGGTGGAATAAGATAATATTATAGTAAATACTTCAAGTCCACATTATTGCGGATAAATTAAATAATTATTTAAGGTGACATATGCAATTAAATAATTTGTCTTAATATTGTATCATTTAAATTGTAGATTGATAAAACTAATGATACTGTTTCAAGGCCCATACAATTTTCCGGTGCAATAGCGGGATTATTGTGTTTGTTTATAAAATAGTGTGCTATTGTATGTAGAACAATTACATATTGATCATTACATTGTTTTAATGTCACAAACAGGCGCTAAATGTAAAGATCTTGCAACACTCAATCAAAGCATAACGTAAGTACACATCTGCCACTCTAAGAACAAATTTCACGATAATTAATGCGAATTTGTGACCTTTAATTCTATTTCATGTCCCAAACTGCCTGTTAACTATACACCGTATTTTTGTCACAATAAAAAGTGTCTTAATAATTTAAAGAAACAATCAAATGTTGAAAAGTATATGTGAAACTTGTTTATGGATGGGACAGTACGGGTATACATTCAATTACGACAATCAAGGAAGCATTGGCACTAACAATTCACAATAAACGAAGCCACCATCAATACCTTAATTCACATACTATATTGGTTTATGCAAATCCATACAACTGGGTAAATTTAAACACTGGGTGTTCTATACCATATTATATGATATTGAGAAATGTATACAAGTGCTGGGTAAGTTTTTATCAGTTGGTTGGCACGGCGATGCCCTCAATTTGCTGGATAATTCAAAACATTACCAGATACAATCTTTTCGAGTTTTTATAGTTTGGGATTATTTAAAAAGAAAAATGGTGATCTTACACATCGAAAGTATCATATTACACTTAGAATAAGATTA
>VMBQ01005651.1:11842-55942 GCA_007657795.1 Dreissena rostriformis
CAAGCTGTAAAAAAGCCCCTTTACAATTGACTTGTATTATATATGGCTATAAACATGAAACAAAGACCTAGTTGAAGAATTATTGTTTCATTGATGAGTATTATTTATAAACAAAAGACCAACTTATTGAAAAGTGTGTTAAAGTGAGTCTTTTAGCCTGGTTTCAGCTCTCAAATTATTTACAAAAAGACCAATTTAAACTCGCTTAAACCCACTTCTGTTTAAAAAAAGACCAACTTCTGTTGCAAAAGACTCGCTTATAAAACAAAAAGACACACTTAAACACACATAAACCAACTCATAAATAAAAAGGCTCACTTTTGACACACAAAAAACCTACTCCTTACAGAAAAAAAAAACTCGCTTAAACACACATCTTCTTAAAATAACCAACTGTAAACTCAGTTAAGCACAGTTTAGCGCACATAAAACTCGCTTTTAATAGCAAAAACCAACTTCCGCTGAGAAAAACTCAGAAAAAAACACAGTTTTATGTTGGTCTAAGTGTGTTTTGGTATAAAAGTGGGTTATTTTTTTGACAATGGGAGAACCCCGATTTATGGTAGCAGGCACTGAAAGTTTGAAATATAATTCCGTGGGACTCTGCAAAGTATTTTCAACCATATCAAGCTAGTTCAAGAAGAATATACGTAGAGCATCACATAGAGGCGACTGCAGAAATTCATTCTCGAGTCTCCATATGTTAGAGTTATTAAATACAGTCCCGTCTGTTACTACAACTCCAGCCAATATACTTTTTATTATAGAAATGTATGTACATGTATTTTAAAAAAAAATCTGACTTAGAAAAAATATTTTGAGGCAATAACAAAATCTTCAAATGGAAATTATGCCTCTAACACACTTTCAACGTGCAGAAATACTATAAACAGTTGCAATAAAAAGAGACTTCAAGCATATATTAACGTGCTATCAGTTATGTGGTCTTGTTCATGACACTAAAAATAGCAAAATATAATAGGGATTTCGATAATTCTTAGCCTGGAAATTAAATCTCTTACGCTTGCATCAAGGCTGTTACACCATTTCCGTTTTTTATGATATATTTATAAGGTATTAATAGGCTTTACATGTAATAACGAACGAGCACTTTTCAACGAATTTTACAAGAAATGAATGCCGTACTTCACCGTGTGAAATCCGTGTCCGCTTTTAAGAGATGGAACATTGGACTACTTTTATGACTTATGTATCGTAAATGTTCGTAATGGTCCGAGGGACATTGAGGAAAAAACATGTTCTATTTCAACGACGTGTTATGTGTTCTTTTTTTCTGTCAATGCGCCGTTTTCAAATAAAATCGTTAATTTCTAGAGTATTTTTCATGAGTTTGATCGTATGTAGGAAATAAATAAATAGGATAATACAAAACTGTTGTGTTCCGGTATGTTGTATCGCACTCGTTGATTGTAAGGACATCGTAATACATTCGTTTTACGAATAAAACAACTCACAATCTACTAAGGCGATACAAGATACAACAAACCGTAAAACCACATTCATGTAATATTCCCTTTATTTGCTACGTTTTAACATATTTATTCCACAAAGTTAACTCGGATGAACGTTAACATTTTATTAGTGACCTTTATATAAATCCTACAACTGTCTTTTCTGTCGGAGCAAATGGCGGCGAGTATGCGGTGTTAAGGTTTATGTCGCAAATCTAACCGTAACCCGTAGGTCACCTGCGGCTGTCTTTGATTCAATGATTGTTTGCTGACTTACCTGAGAGTGACAACTGTACAGGCTGCTGTGTCTGAGATTACTTCCAGACTCTAACTCTGTACGCCCGATACCTCCTTCTGCCATGTTCTGAAAGTTAATCGAGATTTTCATTGCCGAAGAGACTGTTAAATAGGTACAATGATAAGGGATAATATGCGTTCATATTTTGTTTTCATTAAATTAACATGCTAAAGCGGTGTTTTCGTTCGTTTAACCTCTCATTAACACCCCAGGAAACCCGATACCTTGTGAGCAATGTAATACAATTCGGAGCAGTGCTCGGTATTTTACCAGAAACTCACATAGGGTAAGTAAATTGGAAAAAATCTAAATTTTCCAAGTCCAATTTGAAACAACTGTGTATTAACATTGATAACAAAGGTATTGGCCTACATGCAGAACAAATCCTGACACATTTTCTTAAAAAAATAGCGAAATGTGGCTCCCTGAAGTAGAAGATCGGGCAAAATGGGCAATGTTCAGACATTGAGAGGAGAAAAACTATTTCTTGTGGAGAAATTTGCGTTTTTAATGACCATGTCGGAAAAAACATGGATACCATCTGGAGAAGACCCAACATGGTCATTAAAAACGCAAATTTCTCCACAAGAAATAGTTTTCTGGAGAAACCCTGCTGAGAGGTTATGGCAGACATGTGTTAGTTTGTATAAATCCTTTAATTATTGTAGTGGCTAACAAATTAAAGCAGTTTTCTCCCCTAAATGCCTGAACATGGCCCATTTTGTCCGATCTTCTACTTCAGGGAGCCACATTTAGCTATTTTTTTAAGAACATTTGTCAGGATTTTTTCTGCATGTAGGCCAATACCTTTGTTATCAATGTTAAAACACAGTTGTTTCAAATTGGACTTGGAAAATTTAGATTTTTTCCAATTTACTTACCCTATTTACTTTAGTTTCTGGTAAAATACCGAGCACTGCTCCCAATGGTATTACACTGCTCACAAGGTACCGGGTTTCCTAGGGGTGATTAAACGCCACCGAAGGTTCGAATCAATCTTTAAATTATTATGTTGCATAAAGTATCATAAAGCCGTCTTGTAAACATACACTTACCTGAATATGTTTACGCCTCAGAGTCTCCTATCTCTCATGTTCACAATGGGCCTATGTGCCTATGGAAAACTGAAAAGGAACGATGTTTCACCAAACGTGTATAGAGTCAAGACAATATAGCCATGGTAGTATTAATGAAACTGTTTGTAAAAAAAACAAACGGTGGCACGACTACTTTACGAAATAAAAGTCTGAGTTAAGCCAAACTTTACGAACATCCATTAAACCCTGTTTTCCCAGAGCGCGGCTCATAATGTATATCAAACAATTAATCGTTCGATAAAGCTTTATGAAGGACATAAAGTAACAGTACAAAGATAACATATCACCCTCAAATAAATATAACTGATTATAAATCAAAAACAATGTTATAATGTCTTGTACTTTCGATTTCAAAATCAATTCGACTATAGTTTCTTAGTTATAATTCGATGTGTTAATAAAGTTAATTTGCAATAGTGACTATTTTTTTTTACATTCAAGAAGAATTGTATATGACTAAAGGTAACATTTAACTTAAACTAATGACACAAGCAAGCACACATTGAAAGTGAGCTAATACATGCATATCACAAGCCTGCATTTTCGATTTCAAGATCATTCAAAACAAATAATGAGAAGTACATTTTTCGATCGGTTGACAATGTACATTCGCAGTTATTATTGATCATTGCTAACATGATATATTTGTTTAAATACCTAAATAAACTTTAAATATAATAATCAATTTACTTACGGAACAAAAGTATGCGAATGGAAATTCCCCTTGCACATTAACCTCGCCTAACTACTTCCGTCCACGGTTGAGTGCACTCTCCTAGCAGAGTTGTCGCTACGTGATCTCACATACGATGTGACAAAATGGATTTCGATAAGTGCATGTTTATTTACCAATTTTGTAAATAAAAAAGGATCCACCACATGGTCCCATTTTCTCAATTAGTCCAAGGTCTGGTGATGTATACCTTATGTACGGTATTACCGGATTAACGTAACTTAAGTTAACCAGATCTAAACCTCGCAGGGATTTTGAGTTTAAAATATGAGCTTTAAATAAAGATTATATGTTGAATAATCACAACATTAATACTAGTGTGTGCAACAAATAAAAAACTTTCCAATCATAAAACGAATCAACGAAACACGCGGCTTAAGCCAGTTATTAGTTAATCAGACTTAAGTATATTTTTTTTTAAATCGGAGCCACTGCATGCACTGAGGCGCACAAACAAATAAGTTGGGTCTTTTTGAACACTATTGCGCATCGAACTCCATGAACCAGATCTTCTTTTATATTGTAATTGTAACTATTTAACTTAAAAACCAACAACAACAACATATCGACATTACACATTACGACAAATTAAACACACACGACTTTGCTTTGCTAAATATTTATTTTCGGCGCATTACACTCACTTCATCATCATAAAGTAATCTGTTTGACTGTTTGTATGACTTCTTTCTTTCTTGAAATTGATGAGAGTTGATTATTTCTTTCTTGTAATTATTTGAGAGGGAAATATATGGTCGGTGTAGCAATTTTATTTTTGCACATATTACCACGTGAAGTTCGACCTGCCTGTATTTCTTTGGTTGTAATCAATAAAATTAACAGATTTAATTTTTTCTTCAAGAAGCAAACATATGATATAATTAATTCATTATCCACCAACATTCGTGCAGCACACTTCATACGTAGATGTCGAAAATCATATTAGAAGTACTTATTTTAAAAGTCCTATATATAATTAAAATTTTCAACTCATGCATTTAAAGCCACACTCAGAATAAATATAGATTTGATGAAGAAAATATCGCGTTTGTATGTCATTTATGCATATTGAATTACACTGTATAATACGACAACGTTTTTTTTTTATAAATAACATCGGTAGTCGTCTTCTTTGTAAACGAGCCTTATTCTGGGAAAACTTGCCTTAATGCATGTGCTTAAAATATCATCCCAGATTTGCCTGTACAGTCCGCACAGGCTAATCAGGGACGGCACTTTCCACCTTGACTGGATTTTCGTTGGGAAGAGACTTCATACGAACGAACAATTCCAGAAAGCGGAAAGTGTCGTCCCCGCCTAGCCCTAGACTGCACAGGCTAATCTGGGACGACAATTTACGCACATGTATTAAGCCCAGTTTTCCCAGAACGAGGCTCAAAAAGTCATGCATTCGAGAAACCGCCTCAAAAACTTTAAAAAGTCGTGGCGACCTTACATTACACTTCACGTATTTGACGATGGAAAATTACCGCTATACCTGTAGTAGGTAGTAAAAAGTAGTAAATAGTTTAATCATAAGTGACACAGGTGTGTCACAAATCGACGAAGGCCTGTCATAATGACTGAAAGGCCTTTCAAAATCGCTTTGCATTTAAGTACGTAGCTAGGCCTTTATTGAGGTGGTGTAGATCTAATAATTTTTCCAGAAATAATCACAAAATATTCATCAAGTATTACTATTTATTAAGTTGTCTCATGCAACACAAGTAATTCGACATGTCACATCATAAAGCATTATAATTGACCGGTGGCAAAATGAGAAATTGCTCAGCCCACACAACGGTAATTTCCCAACAAAAAACCCGCAAATTCCGTTACTTCGACTCTCTTTGCTTGTTGGAGCCTGTTGCGACGATAAACGTTATCTGATCGGTTGATCCGCTAGTGCAGGGACCTATACAAACAAAGATTTGTTTAGGTCCCTGGCTAGTGTGACTGACAGCTGTCGAATGGTCAACTTATTAGCTCCCGAATACTAATGAAAATCACGTTGACATAACTTAATGCGTCTCAAAGGTAGTGAGACTGCCGTGTTGTCAAAACTGAAACCGATAATAACCATAGACCTATCAATAAACAAAGATTCGGGTTATCGCGAGTTCTCGTCTATTCTTCGCTTTATTGATAGAATCTTTGGACTCACCATACATACAATTATGCCCACATGCATAGTATTATAAACTGATAAGACAATTTTGACAGAAAGTATTGGACACACGTGCTGCAATCGGATGTTGTAGACATTTTATAAAGTTTAACGTGTGCATTATTATTCACCGAATCTACATGCTATGTATACTTGATAAATAAGAGTACTTTATATGTACAGGTCCATACGAAGCAGTCGGTTTACCGAAACAACGTTGAATGTGGTAAACTTGACCGACCAGTTGATGTTTTTATTACTCCAATGTTTTATAAGATATCAAGTCCGACTGCACTGAAGTAAACAACGTCTCAGCTGAGGGTTAAAAATGAGCCGCGTTCTGGGAAAACTGGGCTTAATGAATGTGCGTTAAGTGTCATTCCAGATTTGATTTTGCAGTCCGCATCAATGTAATCTTTCATCTTGATACACACACATAATATGTAACTTTTGAGAGTATATATATATCATCATTTAATACAATAACTAACGGTAGACATGATTGAGTTCTACATGATTCAACGCCTGTTAAATTGTGATTGCGATTTTGATAATCCGATACTGCTGCTGCTGCTGAAAATGCTTATGATGACGAGCAGAAGGAAGAGGAATAGAGTGATTCTAATTGCGATTTAACAACATATGAATTTGCCCGAAGATTTTTTTTTTTTTTTTAATTAACCATATTTATATGGTGTAATCAATCAAATATTGTTAACTGCAGTGAAATTAATTACGAGCAGGTCAATTCCGATACCGACACGTTTACTCGTATTCTTTTAGAACCAAAATTGTGTCTCTGTGTCGTATGAACGAATCTGCACATGAGGTTTTCCCAACAGAATACTTGGCTTGTGCAAGGATGATATCAGAGACAAACCACCACCTGTTCTCATTTTTACTTTGCGTGTCTCTTATAATCTCATCCAGTTCAAGCCTTTTCTTGCACTTAAATGCAGTATTACATTACTATTCTAGCTGTAATATCAATCAGATCATTGACAGCACAGCCTTCTTCGATCATCCATAGTCCGACTTCCATTAATATCTCGTCCATACGTCTCCGTATCTCCTGTAGGATAGCATCATACTAATCCTCCACTCCGTTCTCATCGCAAAATTGCTTACTTATGTTAAAAACTTCCAGACTTAGCATCTCCAGCTCCATCCTTTTCTTGCTAAACCACAACATCGGTTCTGGAGAGGCGACAACGGCCTGTCGTATCTTTGGCAATCTCATATAACCCTGTAACCTTCCTCAAGCATGTCCGTGATATCTGCTATCCATTTACTTTGCTGCTTAGCATTCAAACCACTGGCAGCCAATTAAATTGCTTTCTGGAATAATGTAATATGACAGCTGTTGTGTGACAAAAGCAGTCCTAAGTTCCCTCAGTCCTTCATGCAGCCAGTGAAAAAAACTCCGAGAATTTAACTTGTTTTGTGGGTTACTCTCAGCTTGCCATACTATTATATTTTTCATCGTGTATGAGGTTATTTGTTTCTTAAAAGGCCTTAACACATCTTTGACTATCATTTTTAGCATAACATACACTTTCGCTTGTGTGTCATTAAGGTTGTTCATAAGTTCTGACTCTCCAGTGTTAAAGCAAATCCTCCATTCCATGTGCTTGTATTCACTTCACTTATAACCTACAGGGGTTACATAGGCTCCTAATGATACGACTTTCCGAACTAAGACTGGTGGCGGCCAATGGCGGGGTCTGGCAGCCCATCTTTGAAGGATGCTGGGGCAGTGGCAATGTAGTGAGAATAATCTGTCCCCATGAAGCACACCATCCGTTGTCCACGGTAGCGACGGCCCCGCTCGTTCATGATTCACCCATGATGAATCTGTAAATGGACGTGCTGAAATTTCATCAAGAAATAAACTGCTACTTAATTTAACGTCTCCATGTCCATTATCATACAAAGCATTGTGGATTATATTCGGAATGTTTATGCGCTTTCCTTTCCAACAACAGTCTACAGTGACCTGAATATGCACGTGTATCCAACCTGTACACTTCTAGGCCGTCTGGTATTGTGTGAAGACTTATACCAGCTTCCACACAGACGATACCTTACACCACGAGTAACCAGTCACGGTCGCTTTCTAAAAAGCATGTTAGCCCCTCTGCATTGCTGCAAGCTGTGATAATATTTATATAACTAGATCGTGAATTCATCAGGCTATCCCACTCCTTGTACTTCTCAATCCGCCACCGCCTGATCTCCTCGCCGTACCCCAGACGAGTCAGTAGTTGCAGATCCCCACGGACACACTTTCGACATAATCCTGAAAACAAAATAACTCAGTCTTTATGTCAGTTAACGACGCACAATATTATTTTATTTGATATTTTATTTTATTAAATATTAATATAGTGTAATGTCTTCTGATAAACGATGTAACTGATTGTTTAAGTACAATATAATTAACATTAAGTTTTACAAGTAGTATTGATAGACACATATACAGTGTACTCACAATATTTGTATGTATAATGACATTTTTATACTTTAATTGTAATGTATTTAACGTATGGATACTAAACATACATTTTGACACGTTAATATAAATACATGTTGTAGTATGGATACTACTTATTCTACTAATTCATATATTGACATTTATATATTCGGTGTATGGATACTAATAATACATATACTGAAATGTTTAAACGTCAACGGTAATGTATTTGTAGTAATTAAAGTGTTATCGTCTTAATTATTATTATAAAAATACATTATGTAAACGATAGTTAGTTCTTACACTGAGTCTTTTGGTCCTTTTGAGTATAACAACATATAATTGTACTATATCATTATAATGAACGAAAATGATATATTTGTTTTATAAAGTAACGTCAAAGAAAAGCGCGCTATATGTACGTTGCTAAAATGTAGGAAAAAACGAAGTTCTTTATAAATAGCTTAAAAAGAAAGTCTAAGATTGTATTATACTCGAAGTTAATATTTGTTTATGAAATATGATATATTTTATCAAATGAATCTTGATTCACTGTAGTGATAATATTTAGAAATGGCCAAATAATGAGTCGCTCCCACCCAGCTTATAATATGACATTGTTAATAGAGAACCGCAAGTTATGTAGGCAGGCAATTTAGAAGTGGCCAAATAATGAGTCGCTCCCACCCAGCTTATAATATGACATTGTAAATAGAGAACCGCAAGTTATGTAGGCAGGCAATTTAGAAGTGGCCAAATAATGAGTCGCTCCCACCCAGCTTATAATATGACATTGTAAATAGAGAACCGCAAGTTATGTAGGCAGGCAATTTAGAAGTGGCCAAATAATGAGTCGCTCCCACCCAGCTAATAATATGACATTGTAAATAGAGAACCGCAAGTTATGTAGGCAGGCAATTTAGAAGTGGCCAAATAATGAGTCGCTCCCACCCAGCTAATAATATGACATTGTAAATAGAGAACCGCAAGTTATGTAGGCAGGCAATTTAGAAGTGGCCAAATAATGAGTCGCTCCCACCCAGCTAATAATATGACATTGTAAATAGAGAACCGCAAGTTATGTAGGCAGGCAATTTAGAAGTGGCCAAATAATGAGTCGCTCCCACCCAGCTAATAATATGACATTGTAAATAGAGAACCGCAAGTTATGTAGGCAGGCAATTTAGAAGTGGCCAAATAATGAGTCGCTCCCACCCAGCTAATAATATGACATTGTAAATAGAGAACCGCAAGTTATGTAGGCAGGCAATTTAGAAGTGGCCAAATAATGAGTCGCTCCCACCCAGCTAATAATATGACATTGTAAATAGAGAACCGCAAGTTATGTAGGCAGGCAATTTAGAAGTGGCCAAATAATGAGTCGCTCCCACCCAGCTAATAATATGACATTGTAAATAGAGAACCGCAAGTTATGTAGGCAGGCAATTTAGAAGTGGCCAAATAATGAGTCGCTCCCACCCAGCTAATAATATGACATTGTAAATAGAGAACCGCAAGTTATGTAGGCAGGCAATTTAGAAGTGGCCAAATAATGAGTCGCTCCCACCCAGCTAATAATATGACATTGTAAATAGAGAACCGCAAGTTATGTAGGCAGGCAATTTAGAAGTGGCCAAATAATGAGTCGCTCCCACCCAGCTAATAATATGACACTGTAAATAGAGAACCGCAAGTTATGTAGGCAGGCAATTTAGAAGTGGCCAAATAATGAGTCGCTCCCACCCAGCTAATAATATGACATTGTAAATAGAGAACCGCAAGTTATGTAGGCAGGCAATTTAGAAGTGACCAAATAATGAGTCGCTAATGACAGGCTAATCAGGGATGACACTTTCCGCCTAAATTGGATTTTTGCTAAGAAAAGACTTCATTTAAACGAAAAATGTCATAAAAGCGGAAATTGTCGTCCCTGCTTAGCCTGTGCCGACTGCACAGGCTAATCTGGGATGACAATTTACGCACAAGCATTTTGACCAGTTTTCTCAGAACACGACACAATTAAACAAGATTCATCCTGAAATAATATGAGCCGTGTTCTGGGAAAACTGGGCTAAATGTTTATGTGAAAAGTGTCGTCCCAGATTATCCTGTATAGTCGACAAAAGCTTATCAGGGACAACACTTTCCAGTTGAAAGGAATTTTTCGTGTAAAGGAGGTTTCTTCTAAACAAAAATCCAGTGTAGGCGGAAAGTGTTGTCCCTGATTAGCCCGTGCAGACGGCACAGGCTTATATGGGACAACACTTTGCGCACAATGCATTAAGCCCAGTTTTCCCAGAATGAGACTAATATAATTAGTTTTACAGCTTCTTACTGATTCTCAACGGTGTGATACAGGGTCAGTAAATGAATATTGGGCGATAGCGCCACTCAAGCCCTGTATAAATTTGCAGCGTGTATAACACCATGCCGGGTCAGTAAAAAGCCGTGCAACAAATTCATCATACTGAATACCCTTCATATTCCATCGTCAATAGGGAAAAGTTTGTAAGTGACCTAAATGGTAAGCCTAAGTCACCAGGCAAAACTCATGAAAAGGTAAGTAAGTTCTTTAGTAACATTCAGATTACTCTGCTGGTCTCACCTTATCCCGGCTTAATAATTGTTCCTAAGCAACATTTGTCTGTCTTGTTATATTTGGTATTCAGAATATGATATTTGAAAAACAGTGTTTTTTCTCACCATTTTGGGAATGGGGCTGGGTCCCTTTGCATTGGGAAAAATTGTGTTGTTTTGACTAAAATTGGGAAGATAGTGTTGTTGATTTTTTGCGAACAAACACTTTAAAATTGAAAAGTGATTCCAATAATATATTTACTAAGGTTCAAGTTATGGATCTGGAATTGAGATGAATTAAATGTTGAGACTTATTTGGATTTTTTTTTTTTTTTGAAATCTTCAATTGGGCATTTTTAGGTCCCATTTTTGAAAAATATGTACTTTTTTTCCCAATGTGAATGTGTCCCCCAATTCCAATGAAAAACAAATCCACTGGAAAATGTATAGAATATACTTAGAGACTATTTATTCTTATTGCCCCTGAATATGTATTGGTCTACACATTTATGATTATAAAGTGATTTCTTGGAATAATTCATGTTATACAATCAAAACATGACATTGTCACAGGAGAATTCAATTTATTCATTATAAAGTATTTGTGTAGAATCCCACAATTGAATTGGGTTTTTTAAAGGATAAGGAATATGGACATGATAAGCAAGATACATGTAATGTCCTGGTATTGAGTTGTATCAAGATAAACAGAATCATGTTTCAACTGTTTATAATGTGTTCCAAACAAGACATATCGTCTACTGAATGTAATAACTAGGGTAACTGACATTTTGTAAATTTTTCAGGAGTGCATATTTTCTGAAATACAGTAAGAGCACTTACTTTATTTTTTGCATTTAAAATATTTCAGTGTTGAAATTAACGTAACTGCTCATTTCTTAATTATTCATTGTTTTAAAAAAGATATCTCAATTTGGAAGTTTTGTTTTGTTTTTCAAATTTTATTATAATCCTTATCAGAAAATTGGAATATGGAAAAATGTTTATTATTATAATAAAACAGATTTTTGCTTCTGCTAATTTTTTTTCAAAATGTCAGTTACGCTACTTTTTACATTAAAAAAATGACATTGTTCGCTAATGTCAATTTGGAAAATTTTGTGAAAACATTATTTTTACCAAAAAGGTTGACTTAATATTTTAACAGTAAGTCACCTTAATAAACACAAAAATGGAAAAAAGTAAAAATGTATAAAAATGTCAGTTACATGACTTATTACATTCAGTAGACGATATGTTTATTTCTAGTCGGCTGCAGCGTTGTGTGTGGGTGTGGGAGGTCTCTCTGATCCAGACGACATACAGGGCCTAGGACACTTTCTGGAGCATAGTAAGTCTATGGTCCAAAGAATATGAGCCTCACTCTGGGAAAACAGGGTTTAATGCATGTGCAGAAAGTGACATCCTCACAGACTAATCAGGGCTGACTCCTCCCGCTTTAATGGAATTTTTTGTTTAAATAATGTCTCTTTGAAACAAAAGTCTTCACTGTCTATGCGGAAAGTGTCGTCACTGATTAGTATTTGCGGACTGCACAGACTTATCTGAGAGGGCACTTGACGCACATACATAAAGGCCCTTTTTCCCAGAGCGCAGCACATGTACAGGGCTTAGCACACTTTCTGCAGCATAGTAAGTCTCTAACAAGAACGAATGGGTATTGACCGATGATTGCAATATTGATAATCTGGTTATCAGAAAAATGCTTATGATTATGCTGGTGTTGATTATGACGATGATGATGATGATGATGATGATGACGAGTGTGAAATGAGGATGATGAATTTGATTATGATTATTATAATGATGATGATGATGATTTTGATGATGATGTTGAATAATGACAACAACGATGATGATGATGACGACGACTTGTGATTATAGAACTGACAAAATGATGATGTACTTGGCACAACCAAGGTATGTTTTGTTTCACTATATGTGTACTACTTCAATGAACTGTGGTCCCTCTTTGGTTTTGAAGACTGAAGTTGTGTTTACCCAAAGTGCGGTAGCGTAATGCCCTCTTTTAACACAATAGCGAACAACTGCAGTGCCTTGAGCGCTTTGATTGGTAAACCAAAGCTGTGTTTGCCATGGTTACAATAATGATTGAAAACTAAAATCTAGATCCTGAAAAAATACTTGAGCAAGGTTTATGAAACTTGGTGTGTGCATAGAATGCCATGGCATGTGTTCAGACCAGATTGGGGTTCCTATGGTTACAGAATTATTAAACACTTTAATCTTGATCCTGTCATAACTCATAAGTACTTAATCTAGCTTGATGAAACTTATGGAGATCCAGTTCTTACTCAAACAACAGTAACCCAGTAGGTGACTGCTGTTTTGTCTGTGACAAAGTTCTTGCTTTTCTAACACTCTAATTTTAATATAAATGTTAATATAATCAAATCTTATTTCTGAAAACGAGATGGAATTAAGTCTGTGTTTTATGCTTTCAGTGACGCTTATTATGTTTTCAGTGGTGTTTATGGGTAGCAAGAAATATCCAAAGGAGAATGCAATTGACCACTTTATTGCCAAGCATGGTGGCCATGATGGTGGCAATGCCTACACGGACTACGAAAGGGTATATCTGTCTGACAGAAAATAGTTGAGCCTTGCTCTTGGAAAACGGCGCTTAATGCATGTGCGTAAAGGGTCGTCCCAGATAAGCCTATGCAGACTGCACAGGCTAATCTGAGACGACACTTTATCACATGCATTAAGCAAATGTTTTTTTCCTAGAGCGATGCTTATTTGTTAAGTCTTTGCATGCTGGGAAATTTGTCATCTGCTAAAATGTTGTCTGCTGAATTTCTAAAATTAGCATTTTCTTCACTTTTTTTTCAAAGAATACTATCAGAAAGGCAAACAGTTTGGATCCTGATGAGACGCCACGTTCTGTGGCGTCTCATCTGGATCCAAACTGTTTGCAAAGACCTTTAAAATCCAGTTCCAGCACTCAAAGGGTTAAGTCTTATGAGATATGTTTGCTTGCAAGTTATAAAAAGCACCTTGTTAATTATGCTTGTTCATAGGAAATTATAATTGAATGCTGTTGCTTTATCAGTTTACAACAATATGTAAAACCATGTTTTGGGTTTTCTTATTTCTGTGATGAAATTAAGGCATGATTGAAACTATAATAATTGGAAAAAGAATATATATATATATAAAACATGTGCATACTGTAAACAGTGTTACTCTGAGTTAGACCCTTGTTTTGTGGTTATAAATCCAAAACATGCGAGCCTTACTCTGGGAAAACTGGGCTTAATGCATGTGCGTAAAGTGTTGTCCCAGATTAACCTGTGCTATCCGCACAGGATAATCAGGGACAACACTTTCCGCTTTTATGGTATTTTTATGTTTTATGTCTTATTTATTTTGTTTTTGGCCAAGGTCACTGTGACCGTTACATTCAAAATATAACCTTGTTTCTAAAATAGCTGCCATGCGGCTTCAAAGCGCAGTAGGGGGCATTGTGTTTCACAAACACAGCTCTTGTTTGTTTACAGGAATTCTCTTCTTTGTGAAAAATCAATTAAGGTTCTTATCATCAGTTATTATAAATTGTCTGTACACTGAATGATGCAGATTGTCATAAAAACTTATTCCACCAACAATTTCCCTGTTTCAGACATGTTTCTACTTCGAGGTAGAGCGAGACTATTTCAGCAAGTCCCTGGACATATTCTCTCAGTTCTTTGTGCAGCCATTGCTGCTGCAAGATGGTGTAGACAGAGAAATACAAGCGGTGGACTCCGGTGAGAAATTAGAATGTGTTCTCATAATTTGTCCACATCGCACAGCTGAATATTCATTGATTCTACACTATCCTTAACCCTTTATCACTCAGTTACTCACTTCTGACCTGTTTGTAGTCCCTTTGAAAATCGAATCAAATTAAAGACCTTTCTTACTAGATTTAAGTTTTAAAGACTTCATTTCCAACCCTAAGATACTGATGAGCAGCAAACAGCATACTGTTACTCGCAGGCTGTTCTGGTTTTATGCTGGTAGCATATAGTCATTTCACTTTGCTTCTGAGCGGGAAAGGATTAATTTGTGCCAACTCCACCTCTGATTGAATAAATCTTCCTTGTGAAATTTGATGTTTACTGCAAATAACCAAGTGACAAGTTTCTTTGTACATCAAAACCAATTTATCATGTGACACTTTCATCGTATGAATTCTTTTTGAATGTATTCAATTGTGTTTATATAGTCTTCCCAGATAATGCCCTCTAAGTCTCTAAATGTATTCAATTGTGTTTATATAGTCTTCCCAGATAATGCCCTCTTAGTCTCTAAATGTATTCAATTGTGTTTATATAGTCTTCCCAGATAATGCCCTCTAAGTCTCTAAATGTATTCAATTGTGTTTATATAGTCTTCCCAGATAATGCCCTCTAAGTCTCTAAATGTATTCAATTGTGTTTATATAGTCTTCCCAGATAATGCCCTCTAAGTCTCTAAATGTATTCAATTGTGTTTATATAGTCTTCCCAGATAATGCCCTCTAAGTCTCTAAATGTATTCAATTGTGTTTATATAGTCTTCCCAGATAATGCCCTCTAAGTCTCTAAATGTATTCAATTGTGTTTATATAGTCTTCCCAGATAATGCCCTCTAAGTCTCTAAATGTATTCAATTGTGTTTATATAGTCTTCCCAGATAATGCCCTCTAAGTCTCTAAATGTATTCAATTGTGTTTATATAGTCTTCCCAGATAATGCCCTCTAAGTCTCTAAATGTATTCAATTGTGTTTATATAGTCTTCCCAGATAATGCCCTCTAAGTCTCTAAATGTATTCAATTGTGTTTATATAGTCTTCCCAGATAATGCCCTCTAAGTCTCTAAATGTATTCAATTGTGTTTATATAGTCTTCCCAGATAATGCCCTCTAAGTCTCTAAATGTATTCAATTGTGTTTATATAGTCTTCCCAGATAATGCCCTCTAAGTCTCTAAATGTATTCAATTGTGTTTATATAGTCTTCCCAGATAATGCCCTCTAAGTCTCTAAATGTATTCAATTGTGTTTATATAGTCTTCCCAGATAATGCCCTCTAAGTCTCTAAATGTATTCAATTGTGTTTATATAGTCTTCCCAGATAATGCCCTCTAAGTCTCTAAATGTATTCAATTGTGTTTATATAGTCTTCCCAGATAATGCCCTCTAAGTCTCTAAATGTATTCAATTGTGTTTATATAGTCTTCCCAGATAATGCCCTCTAAGTCTCTAAATGTATTCAATTGTGTTTATATAGTCTTCCCAGATAATGCCCTCTAAGTCTCTAAATGTATTCAATTGTGTTTATATAGTCTTCCCAGATAATGCCCTCTAAGTCTCTAAATGTATTCAATTGTGTTTATATAGTCTTCCCAGATAATGCCCTCTAAGTCTCTAAATGTATTCAATTGTGTTTATATAGTCTTCCCAGATAATGCCCTCTAAGTCTCTAAATGTATTCAATTGTGTTTATATAGTCTTCCCAGATAATGCCCTCTAAGTCTCTAAATGTATTCAATTGTGTTTATATAGTCTTCCCAGATAATGCCCTCTAAGTCTCTAAATGTATTCAATTGTGTTTATATAGTCTTCCCAGATAATGCCCTCTAAGTCTCTAAATGTATTCAATTGTGTTTATATAGTCTTCCCAGATAATGCCCTCTAAGTCTCTAAATGTATTCAATTGTGTTTATATAGTCTTCCCAGATAATGCCCTCTAAGTCTCTAAATGTATTCAATTGTGTTTATATAGTCTTCCCAGATAATGCCCTCTAAGTCTCTAAATGTATTCAATTGTGTTTATATAGTCTTCCCAGATAATGCCCTCTAAGTCTCTAAATGTATTCAATTGTGTTTATATAGTCTTCCCAGATAATGCCCTCTAAGTCTCTAAATGTATTCAATTGTGTTTATATAGTCTTCCCAGATAATGCCCTCTAAGTCTCTAAATGTATTCAATTGTGTTTATATAGTCTTCCCAGATAATGCCCTCTAAGTCTCTAAATGTATTCAATTGTGTTTATATAGTCTTCCCAGATAATGCCCTCTAAGTCTCTAAATGTATTCAATTGTGTTTATATAGTCTTCCCAGATAATGCCCTCTAAGTCTCTAAATGTATTCAATTGTGTTTATATAGTCTTCCCAGATAATGCCCTCTAAGTCTCTAAATGTATTCAATTGTGTTTATATAGTCTTCCCAGATAATGCCCTCTAAGTCTCTAAATGTATTCAATTGTGTTTATATAGTCTTCCCAGATAATGCCCTCTAAGTCTCTAAATGTATTCAATTGTGTTTATATAGTCTTCCCAGATAATGCCCTCTAAGTCTCTAAATGTATTCAATTGTGTTTATATAGTCTTCCCAGATAATGCCCTCTAAGTCTCTAAATGTATTCAATTGTGTTTATATAGTCTTCCCAGATAATGCCCTCTAAGTCTCTAAATGTATTCAATTGTGTTTATATAGTCTTCCCAGATAATGCCCTCTAAGTCTCTAAATGTATTCAATTGTGTTTATATAGTCTTCCCAGATAATGCCCTCTAAGTCTCTAAATGTATTCAATTGTGTTTATATAGTCTTCCCAGATAATGCCCTCTAAGTCTCTAAATGTATTCAATTGTGTTTATATAGTCTTCCCAGATAATGCCCTCTAAGTCTCTAAATGTATTCAATTGTGTTTATATAGTCTTCCCAGATAATGCCCTCTAAGTCTCTAAATGTATTCAATTGTGTTTATATAGTCTTCCCAGATAATGCCCTCTAAGTCTCTAAATGTATTCAATTGTGTTTATATAGTCTTCCCAGATAATGCCCTCTAAGTCTCTAAATGTATTCAATTGTGTTTATATAGTCTTCCCAGATAATGCCCTCTAAGTCTCTAAATGTATTCAATTGTGTTTATATAGTCTTCCCAGATAATGCCCTCTAAGTCTCTAAATGTATTCAATTGTGTTTATATAGTCTTCCCAGATAATGCCCTCTAAGTCTCTAAATGTATTCAATTGTGTTTATATAGTCTTCCCAGATAATGCCCTCTAAGTCTCTAAATGTATTCAATTGTGTTTATATAGTCTTCCCAGATAATGCCCTCTAAGTCTCTAAATGTATTCAATTGTGTTTATATAGTCTTCCCAGATAATGCCCTCTAAGTCTCTAAATGTATTCAATTGTGTTTATATAGTCTTCCCAGATAATGCCCTCTAAGTCTCTAAATGTATTCAATTGTGTTTATATAGTCTTCCCAGATAATGCCCTCTAAGTCTCTAAATGTATTCAATTGTGTTTATATAGTCTTCCCAGATAATGCCCTCTAAGTCTCTAAATGTATTCAATTGTGTTTATATAGTCTTCCCAGATAATGCCCTCTAAGTCTCTAAATGTATTCAATTGTGTTTATATAGTCTTCCCAGATAATGCCCTCTAAGTCTCTAAATGTATTCAATTGTGTTTATATAGTCTTCCCAGATAATGCCCTCTAAGTCTCTAAATGTATTCAATTGTGTTTATATAGTCTTCCCAGATAATGCCCTCTAAGTCTCTAAATGTATTCAATTGTGTTTATATAGTCTTCCCAGATAATGCCCTCTAAGTCTCTAAATGTATTCAATTGTGTTTATATAGTCTTCCCAGATAATGCCCTCTAAGTCTCTAAATGTATTCAATTGTGTTTATATAGTCTTCCCAGATAATGCCCTCTAAGTCTCTAAATGTATTCAATTGTGTTTATATAGTCTTCCCAGATAATGCCCTCTAAGTCTCTAAATGTATTCAATTGTGTTTATATAGTCTTCCCAGATAATGCCCTCTAAGTCTCTAAATGTATTCAATTGTGTTTATATAGTCTTCCCAGATAATGCCCTCTAAGTCTCTAAATGTATTCAATTGTGTTTATATAGTCTTCCCAGATAATGCCCTCTAAGTCTCTAAATGTATTCAATTGTGTTTATATAGTCTTCCCAGATAATGCCCTCTAAGTCTCTAAATGTATTCAATTGTGTTTATATAGTCTTCCCAGATAATGCCCTCTAAGTCTCTAAATGTATTCAATTGTGTTTATATAGTCTTCCCAGATAATGCCCTCTAAGTCTCTAAATGTATTCAATTGTGTTTATATAGTCTTCCCAGATAATGCCCTCTAAGTCTCTAAATGTATTCAATTGTGTTTATATAGTCTTCCCAG
This sequence comes from Dreissena rostriformis, assembly GCA_007657795.1. Lineage (NCBI taxonomy): Eukaryota > Metazoa > Mollusca > Bivalvia > Myida > Dreissenidae > Dreissena > Dreissena rostriformis. The sequence goes on from VMBQ01005651.1 coordinate 30,884, forward strand.
ATAATGCCCTCTAAGTCTCTAAATGTATTCAATTGTGTTTATATAGTCTTCCCAGATAATGCCCTCTAAGTCTCTAAATGTATTCAATTGTGTTTATATAGTCTTCCCAGATAATGCCCTCTAAGTCTCTAAATGTATTCAATTGTGTTTATATAGTCTTCCCAGATAATGCCCTCTAAGTCTCTAAATGTATTCAATTGTGTTTATATAGTCTTCCCAGATAATGCCCTCTAAGTCTCTAAATGTATTCAATTGTGTTTATATAGTCTTCCCAGATAATGCCCTCTAAGTCTCTAAATGTATTCAATTGTGTTTATATAGTCTTCCCAGATAATGCCCTCTAAGTCTCTAAATGTATTCAATTGTGTTTATATAGTCTTCCCAGATAATGCCCTCTAAGTCTCTAAATGTATTCAATTGTGTTTATATAGTCTTCCCAGATAATGCCCTCTAAGTCTCTAAATGTATTCAATTGTGTTTATATAGTCTTCCCAGATAATGCCCTCTAAGTCTCTAAATGTATTCAATTGTGTTTATATAGTCTTCCCAGATAATGCCCTCTAAGTCTCTAAATGTATTCAATTGTGTTTATATAGTCTTCCCAGATAATGCCCTCTAAGTCTCTAAATGTATTCAATTGTGTTTATATAGTCTTCCCAGATAATGCCCTCTAAGTCTCTAAATGTATTCAATTGTGTTTATATAGTCTTCCCAGATAATGCCCTCTAAGTCTCTAAATGTATTCAATTGTGTTTATATAGTCTTCCCAGATAATGCCCTCTAAGTCTCTAAATGTATTCAATTGTGTTTATATAGTCTTCCCAGATAATGCCCTCTAAGTCTCTAAATGTATTCAATTGTGTTTATATAGTCTTCCCAGATAATGCCCTCTAAGTCTCTAAATGTATTCAATTGTGTTTATATAGTCTTCCCAGATAATGCCCTCTAAGTCTCTAAATGTATTCAATTGTGTTTATATAGTCTTCCCAGATAATGCCCTCTAAGTCTCTAAATGTATTCAATTGTGTTTATATAGTCTTCCCAGATAATGCCCTCTAAGTCTCTAAATGTATTCAATTGTGTTTATATAGTCTTCCCAGATAATGCCCTCTAAGTCTCTAAATGTATTCAATTGTGTTTATATAGTCTTCCCAGATAATGCCCTCTAAGTCTCTAAATGTATTCAATTGTGTTTATATAGTCTTCNTTGTTGTCATTATTCAACATCATCATCAAAATCATCATCATTATCATTATAATAATCATCATCAAATTCACCATCATCATTTCACACTCGTCATCATCATCATCATCGTCATAATCAACACCAGCATAATCATAAGCATTTTTCTAATAACCAGATTATCAATATTGCAATCATCTGTCAATACCCATTCGTTCTTGTTAGAGACTTACTATGCTGCAGAAAGTGTGCTAAGCCCTGTACATGTGCTGCGCTCTGGGAAAAAGGGGCTTAATGCATGTGCGTCAAGTGCCCTCTCAGATAAGTCTGTGCAGTCCGCAAATACTAATCAGTGACGACACTTTCCGCATAGACAGTGAAGACTTTTGTTTCAAAGAGACATTTTTAAACAAAGAATTCCATTAAAGCGGGAGGAGTCAGTCCTGATTAGCCTGTGAGGATGTCACTTTCTGCACATGCATTAAACCCTGTTTTCCCAGAGTGAGGCTCATATCCTTTGGACCATAGACTTACTATGCTCCAGAAAGTGTCCTAGGCCCTGTATGTCGTCTGGATCAGAGAGACCTCCCACACCCACACACAACGCTGCAGCCGACTAGAAATAAACATTGTCTTGTTTGGAACACATTATAAACAGTTGAAACATGATTCTGTTTATCTTGATACAATTAAAAACCAGGACATTACACGTATCTTGCTTATCATGTCCATATTCCTTATCCTTAAAAAAAAAAACAATTTAATTGTGGGATTCTAGACAAATACTTTATAATGAATAAATTGAATTCTCCTGTGACAATGTCATGTTTTGATTGTATAACATGAATTATTCCAAGATATCACTTTATAATCATAAATGTGTAGACCAATACATATTCAGGGGCAATAAGAATAAATAGTCTCTAAGGATATTCTATACATTTTCCAGTGGATGTTTTTTTTATTGGAATTGGGGGACACATTCACACTGGAAAAAAAAGTACATATTTTCAAAAATGGGACCTAAAAATTCCCAATTGAAGATTTCCAAAAAACATTTTTTTTCTTCAAATAAGTCTCAACATTTAATTCATCTCAATTCCAGATCCATATCTTGAACCTTAGTAAATATATTATTGAAATCCCTTTACTTTTCAATTTTAAAGTGTTTGTTCGCAAAAAAAATCAACAACACTATCTTCCCAATTTTAGTCAAAACAACACAATTTTTCCCAATGCAAAGGGACCCAGCCCCATTCCTAAAATGGTGAGAAAAAACACTGTTTTTTAAATATCATATTCTGAATACCAAATATAACAAGACAGTCAAATGTGGCTTAGGAACAATTATTAAGCCAGGATAAGGTAAGACCAGCAGAGTAATCTGAATGTTACTAAAGAACTTACTTACCTTTTCATGAGTTTTATCTGGTGACTTAGGCTTACCATTTAGGTCACTTACAAATTTTTCCCTATTGACGATGGAATATGAAGGGTATTCAGTATGATGAATTTGTTGCACGGCTTCTTACTGACCCGGCATGGTGTTATACACACTGCAAATTTATACAGGGCTTGAGTGGCGCTATCGCCCAATATTAATTTACTGACCCTGTATCACACCGTTGAGAATCAGTAAGAAGCTGTAAAACTAATTATATTAGTCTCATTCTGGGAAAACTGGGCTTAATGCATTGTGCGCAAAGTGTTGTCCCATATAAGCCTGTGCTGTCTGCATGGGCTAATCAGGGACAACACTTTCCGCCTACACTGGATTTTTGTTTAGAAGAAACCTCCTTTACACGAAAAATTTCTTTTAACTGGAAAGTGTTGTCCCTGATTAGCTTTTGTCGACTAAACAGGATAATCTGGGACGACACTTTTCACTTAAGCCCAGTTTTCCCAGAACACAGCTCTTATTATTTCAGGATGAATCTTGCTGAATGAAACATGTACCATTTTCTCTGCAGCCTTTACATCTTCAGCCTCCATATCTTCCTCATCTACATCACTTTCATCACTCTCTGATATATGTAAATTAATGAAACAAACATTACAAAATATGCAGGTTTGTTTCTTATCAAATGAGACATATGACCTATACATGTACCCTGAAAATAAGAAATTAACAGTAATTTTTTTTCCAAATTGGGAAAAAGTATTATTGTTTGATTTTTTTAATTTTTTATTGATAAAACCTAAAACAGAAAATTCTAAACATAAATATTTCGGTAAAATGAATATAACAATATCATCACTATTTATTCTACACTTAAGAGCTCAATTTTGACACATCTAAATATCAAACTATCAATTAAGAGTTTTGACACTAAATTTGGGAAAAAAATAGGCCTTTTGCCATTGGTACCCTAATTTCAACCATAAACTGGTATAAAATCATCAAAATATGCACTGGTATGCAAATAAAGCCTATCGGGTGTAAATTCATATTTTTTTTGGTTAAAACACATAACAAAACATATACTACCATACTATAATTTCATGATTAGAAAGTACAGAAACCTTTTATAGAAAGCGCTTCACTTATTTGGAAACTTGTTCCCAATTTGCTTACATACCCTTTCATTACAAAACTGAATAGGGTAGAATATGAAACTTTTGCACTCTTGCATCTGCTTAAATGCCTTGACAATGAGTTCTTTCTCAGATTCAATTGATTCTTGTCAATTAAAATATATGAGCCTTACTCTGGGAAAATGGTCTTTAATGCATGTGAGTTAAAAAATTTCCAATTGAGCCTGAACAGTTTGGGATGACACTTTCCGCGTTTATGGTATTTTTCGTTTAAAGGAAGTCTCTTNTTGACACATCTAATATCAAACTATCAATTAAGAGTTTTGGCACTAAATTTGGGGAAAAAATAGGCCTTTTGCCATTGGTACCCTAATTTCACCCCAAAACTGGTATAAAATCATCAAAATATGCACTGGTATGCAAAAAAAAGCCTATCGGGTGTAAATTCATATTTTTTTTGTTAAAACACATAACAAAACATATACTATCATACTATAATTTCATGATTAGAAAGTACAGAAACCTTTTATAGAAAGCGCTTCACTTATTTGGAAATTTGTTCCCAATTTGCTTACATACCCTTTCATTACAAAACTGAATAGGGTAGAATATGAAACTTTTGCACTCTTGCATCTGCTTAAATGCCTTGACAATGAGTTCTTTCTCAGATTCAATTGATTCTTGTCAATTAAAATATATGAGCCTTACTCTGGGAAAATGGTCTTTAATGCATGTGAGTTAAAAAATTTCCAATTGAGCCTGAACAGTTTGGGATGACACTTTCCGCGTTTATGGTATTTTTCGTTTAAAGGAAGTCTCTTTATGTTGACAATACAGTTAAGGTGGAAAGTGCCTTCCCTGCTAAGCCTGTGCGGACTGCACAGGCTAATATAAGAAAATAAGAATACACTTTATTCAAATACATTAAGCCTAGTTTTACCACAGCTAGACTCATTTATCCAAGAACACATTCCTGACTATACCTGAGGCAGACGTCTCCATTGACTCAGCATCGGATTCACTCCCTTCCTCTGTGGGGGGTTCCTCCTCCCCATCTAGGTCAGATATCAACAGCGTTCTAAGGCCATTCTCCAGTACAATAAATCTAGAAATTGACAGACTGAATTTTAGACAAAACACATTTCAGCCAGTTTTCAAACCATTCTGTATTTATAAACATAACACATATAAAATTTACAGCAGGGACATTGTTTCCAGGTCAGTAGTTGACGTAATTTATTGTTGTTTTTTTCACCCTTTTTTTTAAAATATTTTCTTTGACTCTACAATTAGAATCATACATTTTTATGGCCCAACTGCAGCATTACAAAGATGCAAGTATTAGTTTAAACATATCTATTTTAGGTTGTATGCATCAAAAGCCAAGGGCTTATTGGAACGCTCGCAAATTCGCTTCTTCATTAGAACCAGTACATGGTGTCTTTCAGGGAGATCTAAACAACGATCCCACAGTGGGGATTGAACCCGTGACCTCCCTGTTGCTAGTTGGACACCTTATCCACTAAGCCACGGCCTGAATTAACAAGCCCAACAAGCCTACCTGTAATTCCTCTTGTCATTCAGTGATTTAGTGACAGTTGGGTGGATGTCTTCATTCATTGTTGAGAACCGTGTCTGTAGCAGCTGCAAGCAGGCAATGCGTGACCGGGCTTGGAGCTTCTGTACAACTCTTGATGTTTGCCTTAGCAGTGACCGTGTCAAGAACATTAAGCATCAGGTTGCTTTAATAGATCAAATGTTGGAATCATGTAAACTTAACTAATGTGAAATGTATTCATGTTCTATATGACCTGCGAAGAGAAACAAAAATATGTTATGCTGAATGAGTGAAAGACCCCAGATATATGATAGGATTTCTAATGCTGAAAACAAAAGATTGGCACATCATAGGTTTGAATCCTGGAAAAAGGTGTTGTATTGTCTGACAGAACCAGGCCTATCCAAAGGATCTTTATGCACAATTATGTGCCTGGATAACAAATCAGAGGTATCCTTCGAGTACTGCATATCGGTGGGTACAACGTATCCATGTAATCCAAAAACATGCCAAATATCTGCCCCGTGACTTCTTAGTTCCACAGAGCTCCAGATAAGGTTTCGGGTCAATTAGTTTTCACTACAAGATTTTTTTCGCAATTAGTTTTTTTTCCAAAAATCATCATTTTCAATTAGTTTTTTTCTTACAATGAAAAATATATAATAACAAACTAACCTTTTAACTCCATTGACCTTTGCATTTGTTACTGTGTGCATATGGGTCACATTTTAAAAGATGAGTGTCCATTTAATTGAGACTTGCCTGGCATCATCAAGCTGCTATTGAACAATAAACTGTTTATATACATTTTAGTATCACTTTCATTTCGCTTACTTGCTAGTTAAATGAACAATGAACTGAACTGTTCTATTTTTGCGTGATACCGCAATGTTTGGGTCCGGAGAATTTTGATTCCACCTCATCAACCGCTTTTGATGCTATATAAGATAATAAACTGCCAACAATAGACTTTGGACTTTTTCTCGCCGCGAAATGAAACCAAGTTTACTTGGGGCTGTCGCAGCATGAAGTTTCTTTTGAATTCGTCCACGCTTTGCCGCCGCCATGTTTAATTTTGTAAACAGAAGGGCAGAAACAGAAATGCGAATATNCCCCCCCAAGACATTTCCTCCCCAGACGTTTCCTCCCTAGGGTTTTCAGCAATGTACATGGTGCATCTTCTTGTCAGTGTTTGTGTACAACTGTATATAACAATAAATTTGATGATGTATGTAATGATATATGGCTGTATTTAAATGCTTTTATGAAATAAAATTTTGCTGTTCATTAATATTGCATTTGTTGCTTTCCTTATTTCCGAGTTTAATGTTGACTTCTGGCAACGGCTTTAATAGTCCATTTTATGACCAATTAAAGGCATAACTATTTATACAAGTCACAGTAATCTTGACCCTCAGTGTCTATAGGGATTCAGTGTTGTTATACTTTCTGGTCCTTTGGGATCCTTGAGTGTATACTATATTATTTATAATTTATAATATATTGAATACCTCAAAAGCCGTGCAAGGGGGACGCGAGTGGTGTTGCATTTAACATTATCACCATGAACAGACCCAATCAAACTGGGTGTGCAATTATATTTCTTGGATGCAGTTTATGCTTCCAAAGGACCACATTTTCAGATTATGGTATGTACTGGTGGCGTGGGGTATATCTACCCCTGAATTTCAAGACCATTCACCAAATATTATTTAAGTTTTTATATTGTCAGACAAAATGTGTGGAAAGACAGACTTATCAATACAGGGCACTCTCATTTTCAATGTGGGTCCCTAATCATTATGATGTTAAGCTATTAAATCCCCAAGAACAGAAAAGCAGAAATGTAATGCTTCTTGTATCAAACTATACATATAAATCTAAAAAACAAGTATTGCTCAAACAACTCCTGACAAAATTCTTACTTAAGTTGTATTTTTGATTAAACTGACTTTAAATTGATTTTTTCAAATTTTGGGCTCAAAAAAGATTAGGACCGGCAGCAAAAAAAATAGGTATGGTCAGGCCACCAGAAACAAACCCTTTTTTTTAGGCCTAACAGAGGAAGGCGTAAAGAAATTACTTGCTGATTTGAACATTTCCAAAGCTAGAGGCCCAGACAGTATCCCAACCATTGTTCTCAAGAACTGTGCAGCTGAACTAGCCCCAGCCATGCAATATATCTTCCAGATATCACTGTTCCAAGGGACGCAACAAAGTGACTGGCGGAATGCAAACATCGCCCCTGTCTTCAAGAAAGGAGATGTCCACCTGGCAGAGAATTATAGACCTGTATCTCTAACATCGATATCATGTAAACTTCTCGAACACATAACCTGCAAACATATACTTAACCACCTAGAACAGAAGAAAATACTTACTTCACTCAACCACGGCTTTATATCTGGCTATTCCTGCGCAACGCAACTAATTACAACCATCCATGACCTCCTAACTAACTACGACAAGGGAAGCCAAATAGACATGGCCATACTCGACTTCTCGAAAGCGTTTGACACCGTCCCACACGAGAAGCTCCTGATTAAACTTTCTGGTTATGGCATCGATGGACCACTGAATACATGGCTAAGAGACTTCCTCACCAATCGCAACATGCAAGTTGTCCTAGACAGGGAGAAATCCACAACCGCCCATGTTGACTCAGGAATACCTCAAGAAACCGTCCTCGGCCCACTTTTGTTTTTGTGCCACATAAATGACCTTCCTGACACAGTTAAGTCACAAGTACGACTGTTCGCAGACGATTGCCTCTTGTACAGGCCCATACGATCCATACAAGACCACATAGCCCTTCAAGACGACCTAAAAGCGTTGGAAATCTGGGCATCTTCATGGGGAATGCGTTTAAATGCCAAAAAAATTACATTCTGAGCATTAACAACTGCTCATCTCACTTCTATGAACTAGATAAACACATCCTTCAACAGGTCGAAGAAAATCCATACCTAGGCGTCACCATATTCTCCAACTTAAACTGGGACACCCACATCAATAAAATAGTCAAGAAAACTTACTGTACCCTAGGATTAATACATAGAAACCTCAAACACCGATCACCTGTAGAAAAACAGCTTACTTAGCGTTAGTCAGATCAACACTTGAGTACAGCTCTGTGGTATGGGATCCACACCTAGCAAAGCATATTGACAAGATCGAGCGCATCCAGAGACAAGCGGCTAGATTCATCACAGGGTATTACCGCTCGCGGGACGAAGGCTGTGTATCGTCAATGTTGAAAACACTGGAACTCCAAAGCCTACAGGACAGACGAAAGACCAATCGACTTACCTTCCTGTACAAAGTTGTCGGGGGGAAGGTGCCAGCCTTACCTTGTCATGACATATAAACACCAGCAAGAAATAAACGAAACGTTAAACCTAAATCACTTAATGACTATCAAGCTACAAACATTCTAGAAAACCAAGTGACAAATAATACAAAGTGCTTTAAAACTTGTGTGTGTAAAACTGAGCAATTTAAAAACTCCTTCTTTCCCAGAACTGTATTAGACTGGAACAAACTTAGTGACAGTGTTGTGTGCGCGGCTTCAGTCAACAGTTTCAGGACTGCGCTGCTTAATCCACAGTTGGATTAGTCTCTCCCGTTGCGACCTACACCTTATAATGCCCTGCAACATATCCATTCAGATTAAGATTTATCCCATGATCCGAAGCATGCACAAGACTAGTTCTGGCTACCATAACTTTAAATGTCTCTTTTTATGATTTATGACTGACACGACTCTGCATGTCAATACTATATAAACTGTTCGCTAAAGTTTCTTCAGCTAGCACAAGACCACAATAAAATTGCAGATACAATACCACACTAAAATAAAATAGTTTTGTACTGTATTTGGTTGCTGGTCACAGGACTCCCACCGACTTCCGCATAAGACCAGAGCAAGATTGTACATATATTTAAGTAAAAATTGAATAACTGGAAATTACCACTACACTTTAAATTTGGTCCAACTTCGTTGAGAGTACTTAACCCTTTGCATGCTGGGAAATTTGTCGTCTGCTAAAATGTTGTCTGCTAAATTTCTAAAATTAGCATTTTCTTCGATTTTTTTTCAAAGAATACTATCAGAATAGCAAACAGTTTGGATCCTGATGAGACGCCACGTTCTGTGGCGTCTCATCTGTTTCCAAACTGTTTGCAAAGGCCTTCAAAATCCGGTTCCAGCGCTCAAAGGGTTAATTAGGTACCACTTCTGGAACACACTCCAGGTCCTCTCATAATGATGCCTCAGTTGCAGAAGGACCTCATTAACTTCGAAAAAGCACACAAACACATTTGTGATTTGAATAATTACCGGTACATCCAAACTATAAACAAAACTTAGCAAGTCATTTCCTCTCTTGTTTGGGTGTCAGTACACTCAAGGTCATCACATATTGCAGTTTGGGAAACCATGAACCTAATTAACTTTGACTGGCACACAAACACACAGTTTCACTAACATTCTTTATTGTAAGTCTTAACAAGAGCTGTCAGAAGACAGCGCGCTCGACTATTTGAGTGCTTGACAGTATAACGTAAGCCATCATGGGGAAATTGTTCATATTCAATAAGGTCAAGGTAATATAGTCATATTCTAAATGTTCAGGTATATTTTCCACAATCTATTGAACATTTGTAAAGACATAAAACAAACTAATAAGATTTTGTTTCAAGTTTGATAGCAATAGCTTGGGTGGGATGGTAGGACGCTCTTTCAAAAATAAAATAATAACAAGAGCACCGTCGAGCGGATGCCAACGCTCAGCTGTGGGTGCTTGGATTTTGTTTTTTTACTTTTGACCTTGAAGGACCTTTTCAACACTCAAAATGTGCAGGTCGATGAGATACACATGAAAAACCAAAACAAAGATTATTATTTTTTGACCTTTGACCTTGAAGGATGACCTTGACCTTTTACCACTCAAAATGTGCAGCTCCATGAGACACACATGCATGCCAAATATCAAGTTGCTATCTTCAATAATGCAAAAGTTATGGCCAATGTTAAAGTTTTCGGACGACGCGGCAGACGAGAGGGCTATGACAATACCTCGGGTTTTCTTCGAAAACAGCCGAGCTAAAAATAGGTATTAGTTTTTTTTTACCTTGTTTAAAAAAAAATATATTTTTGGGTGGGGGGATTCATCAATAAATATGCATATTCTAAGTGGAAAAGGGACCATAATTCTTACAGTTGTCTGCTCTTGTTTATAGATTGGGGTCATGTTGGTAAAGAAGTATGCAAAATATAAAAGCAATATGTCAAGGGACATAGAAAATATTTGAGGTGGTACACGAACTTTAACATAGATTTATCAATAATATGCATATAATAAGTGGAAAAAGGGCCATAATTCTTACAAAATGCTTCATACAGTTATCTGCTCTTGTTTATAAATTGGGGTCATATTGGTAAAGAAGTATGCAAAATATAAAAGCAATATGTCAAGGGACATAGAAAATATTTGAGATGGTACGTAAACTTAAAAACATAGATTTATCAATAATATGCATATTCTAAGTGAAAAAAGGGCCATAATTCTTACAAAATGCTTGATACAGTTGTCTGCTCTTGTTTAAAGATTGGGGTCATGTTGGTAAAGAAGTATGCAAAATATAAAAGCAATATGTCAAGGGACATAGAAAATATTTGAGGTGGTACGCAAACTTTAACATTTCAACGCTCACACCGACACCGGGGTGAGTAGGATAGCTCCACTATATATATTTCATATATAATAGTCGAGCTCAAAAAGTATAAGAACCAGTCAGTGATTATGCGTCTAGGTCAGCCATAGGTAAGCTAGCAAATATTTCCTACACATGTGGTATGGAAACTCGATTTCCATTATCCAAGGTACATCTTCCACATCTTTTGATGAAGCATTTAGGAGAGCTTTTTAAATGATGCAACAAAAACGTTCAGTAACAAGGTGATTTTTGAAGAAGTTCATTTGCTAAGCAGCAACCTCTTTGAGTTTTGAACATCATTTATTCTATTCAATTTCTACAATGCCTTTATTTTTAGAAAATATTGATCATTTAAGCCTGGTTCTGGGAAAACTGGGCTTAATGCATGTGCGTTAAGTAAAGTATAGTCCCAGATTAGCCATGTACAGACTAATCAGGGACAACACTTTCCGCTTTTATGGTATTTTTTGTTAAAAGGAAATCTCTTCTAAACACAAATCCAGTTTAAAAGGAAAGTGTAGTCCATGTCTATCTGCAAAGGCTGATCTGGGACAACACTTAACACATACACTAAGCCCAGTTTTCCCAGAAAAAGGGCTCATATGTATATGTTATTTGCTAAAAATTAAGGGTTATTTGAATTTGTCATAAGATCTATAATAAGGCAGGGCCCTAGTCTATAAAATATCAGCAGTTTATTCACCAAGAATGTAAAGGGTAGCTACACATATCAAAACTAAGTTTAAGAAGGTCTTGATAAAGTAACAACCCAACACAAGTATTGCAGTTACTTTTGTTCGTCTTGTATGTTTGCACTTTGTTATTCTTTTTTTGTTTTACATAAAGATGGGAATTTTTGACAACCTCAAACTTTACAACTCTTGTATGTTTTTAATATATATAATCATGTGAATTTAAACAGTACAAATGATTAATATTATTCACCAATACAATTATATAAATAATATATGAGCAGCGGTCTGGGAAAACAGGGCTTATTACATGTGCGTAGTGTTGTCCCAGATTGGTCTGTGCAGTCCACACAGGCTGTCAGGTACGACACTTTCTGCCCAGACTGGATTTTTGTAAAGAAGTCTTCCTTTAAACAAAAAATTCCATACAAGCAGAGGTGTCGTCCCTGATAAGCCTGTGTGGACAGTCCAAGCTAATCTGGGACCAAACTTATTGCAAATGCATTGACCCTGGTTTTCCCAGAATGCAGCTCATATTAACCCTTTGCATGCTGGGAAATTTGTCGTCTGCTAAAATGTTGTCTGCTAAATTTCTAAAATCAACATTTTCTTCACTTTTTTTCAAAGACCACTATCAGAATAGCAAACAGTTTGGATCCTCATGAGACGCCACGTTTTGTGGCGTCTCATCTGGATCCAAACTGTTTGCAAAGGCCTTCAAAATCCAGTTCCAGCGCTCAAAGGGTTAATAATACTATTTGCATTGCATGTAATTTACTCATTTTATTTAATTTACTGATATCATACTGTGAATGTGAACTTAATATTTCACAACACTTCATACAATTTATGTCTAATATAATAATTTATCATTAAAGTTAGACTTTGGCAAGGTAAAATTGAGTTCCTAATAGAAAGAATAAAAACCCCAGTGGGTATCAAAGTCATGACTAAGAGGCCATACGAAGCAATGACATTTAACAACTGCTACCATGCTTGGTGAATAATCCAGTCCAACCTAAGAATATATAGAATACTGACATTATGACAACAAAATGCAAATTAAAAAAGAGTAACAACAAACAGGCCCCATGTTATAAAATGATTGTTAAATCTCAGAATGCATTAACTATTTTATTATTATATGTAGCAAAGTGTCTCCATTATTATTTGTTATGATTATTTATGCCATTTAAAAAAATAAGAATATGCCGCTTTGGGGCTGTTTTAAATGAAGCAGTCCCTTTACCGGTAATAAAGGGACGTTATAAATATGGTACAATTTGTAATGAAAATTATTTTAATAAATGCTAGCAATCTTAGGCCATAACAATTTGATTGTCACCGGAAAGACAATATTATGCAACACAAGACCATTTAAATACACAAATGTATACAGTTTTTTTTTCTGGTTTAAATAATACATTATGGTGTATACAAAGACAGACCTAATTTTTAAAAACATTCAAAGAAAAATATCAATCACAATACAATTAAGACATAATCACTCATCATTTCAGAAGTGTTCTTTTCCTCACAAATGTATCACTCAGTCCATCATTAAGTCCATATTTTAAAAAGAAAACCTTGGATGAAGTTATCCTTCCCCTACCCACAACCTTCTCAGATTCTCTCAAACCCCTATTATCTCATATGAGTATGGTTCTGGGAAATCAGGGCTTAATGAATGTTCGTGAAGGGTTGTCCTAGATTAGCCTGTGCAGTCCCCACCGGCTTATCTGAGACGACACTTTACACCTAGATTGGATATTCTTAAAGAAGACTTCTTTTCAACAAAAAAATCCATTAAAGTGGAAAGTGTCATCCTGATTAGCCTGTGCAGACTGCACAGGCTAATCTGGGACAACACTTTATGCACATGCATTAAGCCCAGTTTTCCCAGAACAAGGCTCATATAATGAAGTGCTGGTTCCAAGTTCAGAGATTGCTGTCCACATGAAGGCCCTTGCTGATGAGGAAAGCCTCCTGTTGTGGTTCCCGGCCCAGAAAGTTGACCAACATCTCGCTGGCATCCTATAGAAAGGGAAACAAGTTTTACAATATTAAACCCTTTACCACTCAGAAGCAAATCGAAAATGGCTTTATGCAACCAGCATAAAACCAGAGCAGCCTGCAAGTTACTAACATTCTGTTCAGGTTTTATGCTGTTTGCTGCTCATCAGTATCTTAGGGATGGAAATGAAGACTTCAAAACTTGTATCTGGTAAGAAAAAAGGTCTTACATTAAATTGATTTTCTAAGGGACTACAAAAACACATCAAAGTGCGTATGTGAGTGGTAAAGGGGTGAAAGTTACAAAAAGTGGGAGAAACATGTTGAAAGACAATATTTTAAAAACACTTCCATCAACAATGATATCATGTTACTCAAGAAGTGAGCATATTTTTGCGTCCAAAGATTGGTGTCCTATGGTCACATTTCTAGTCATTGTAATGGATTAAGAGTAACTGTTTTCACATTGTAAGCAAGAGATCCTGCATTTGAAACATGTACCTCTGGGAAAAAAGGACTTACTGCATGTCTGCAAAGGCTTATTAAGGAAGACACTTTCCGCCTGGACTGGGTTTTCCTTTAGAAGAGACTACCTTTAAATGAAAAATTCTATAAAAGCAGCAAGTGTCATCCCTGTAAAGCCTGTGCTGACTGCACAGTCTAATCTGGGACGCCACTTTTTGCGCATGCATGAAGCCCCATTTCCCCAGAGGGTGGCTAATGTTCTAAAACATTAGTGTTTATTCAGTACCAATGATCCACCAGGTTGAAGAATACAACGTCGATAGTCCTGCCCTGTTGTACTACTCATCACGCCTTCTTTCTTGAATCGGGAGGCAAACATGTCCATACAGTACACCTCACTCCACTGTGAACACAACATAGTGTACATGTGTTATGGATTTCAATAGCCACAATGTCCTGCATAATTAAACTCTAACAAGATTTTCTTAGTTTACTCTCAAATTCACATTTATATACAATTAGAAAAGTACCAGTGTAATTTTAAAGATTAGCAAATAATAAAAACTATGCACCTATAATTAGCATTGGATCCAAATTTGAAAACTTTTATTTGTGAAGACTCCCCAAACATCTGACGAGAATACATATTACAAGCAAACATTTCTGAACAATTGACCGAATGTCTGACACGCTTCCAACCTTATCAGAAAATGTGTTTGACAGGTCCTTCCAAGGTCATGAAGGGTCTGTTTTCCAATACAAACGATTCAAATGGGTTTGTGCAAGGTATGACATACATTTATGTGAGTCCCACTTCAGTGTTCCATTCACTCATTGAGTCTCGGTCTGGAAAAACTGGGCTAAATGCATAAGCGTAAAGTGTTGTCCCAGATTAGCCTGTACTGTCCGCACAAGCTTATCAGGGACAGAATTTTACAGGATTTCTGTTTAGAAGAGACTTCTTTTAAACAAAAAATTCCATAAAATTGGAAAGTGTGGTCCCTTATTAGCCTGTGCATACTGCACAGGCTAATCTGGGAAGACACTTTACGCACATATGCATTTAGCCAAGGGTTCCCCAGACCGAGGCTCCATTAATGACTACAATAACAAATTCCACCCACCATGTAGCCATAGTACTGTGCATCGTACCCCCCTGCAATATGACCGAATGAGGCCGGCATGTTGGTCCCCGGCGTGGAGGGGAAACCCAGCAGTTGCTCTGATAACTCTGAGAACAGCTTGGCTGTATCCACCTGGAATCAACGAGCAGAACAATGGGGCAACGGAGATCTTAATAGACACAAGCAAATTTGTTGAATTTATATCCCCTGCCTATTCAAAATTTTGTGACAGACGGAAAGAATGACGGACAACATGTCAATTGTATATCCCCCGGCTTTGGTGGGGAATAATAAATAAACTTTAAAATACAAACAATTTTGTGTGTTTTCTTTCATATCTGTGTTAAAATGTTAAATTGTTCTAGTATGTTTGTAAATAACTCTCAGTTAGCAGAGGTTTTAATAACATTTTTTAATTACCACTGACAGTCTGACACTGTATATTACCAACAACACCATACTTCCAGACCAGTATTTATTTGCTTCTAGATTGTTTTTTTTTCTTACCAACAGTCTTCCTATTTTATCAGCATTTTGATTCCTCGATCTAGACGCATCCTTGGGAACATCCTCACAGATTAGAGACTTTGCAACACGGGAGAGATGAAATTACGTACCTTTTCGCGTGTGTGAATGGTCTGATCGAAAGTCCCCAACAAGATCTGCCTAGCGTTGAACACGCCAGCGTTGGCTGTGCGGCTCGCGATGAGCTTATTGAGGATCTCGGCGGGAATGGGGCGGCCATCTTGGAAATGTGCGGACATTCTGCGGAGAGGCTCCACCTCCCAGCACCAGTTTTCCAACATCTGGGACGGGGCCTCGACAAAGTCTCGCTCAACGTGGGTACCACTGGAAGGGAAAATGGAAATTATACTTATGAGCAGCGCTCTGGGAAAATGGGGCTTAATGCATGTGTGTTTAGTGCTGTCCCAGATAAGCCTGTGCAGTCTGCACTGGCTAATCTGGGACAACTTTTTCCGCCTAAACTGGATATATAATAAATACATTTGAGTTGTCTTATAAAGATTCTTTCTATTCGAGTCCTTGGTTTTGCATGGACCTGGAGGCACTGTTAAGGTTCAAATTTTGAAGGCCAGGTCACATTTTTAGCTAACTCCACTGTTTTCATTAAGATTTTTAAAAATTAGAGGTTGGAACATTATTTTTACATCAATAATTACTTTTTAAACTCAGGTTTAATTCTTTGCCATCCCATTTTCCTGGACTTCTTTCAAACAAATTATGTTGATATTTGGGAATGAGTTGACACAAATTATACCTAGAACAAATATTTTTTTGAAATCTCACCTTCTATTCATCTTACAAACTATGTTGTACATTAAAACCTTCAAAATTCAAACATACTCACCTAAAGAAAGCAGTTTCTGTTTGGGAACAAATCTGATGCATCACGTGACCAAACTCATGAAAGAATGTCTCCACCTAGACAACATTGAAGAGAACTCATGAAAGAACGTCTCCACCTAGACAACATTGATAAACAAGAGCTTGTTTGATGAAGACAAACAAATTGTTACACTAGAACTGTACGGTCACTTGCACCATAGGATTTGTTTTAACATTTAAGATCAAATTGTATTTTTCTACATTTCTGTCTACAAATCGATCATTTACTTGTTTACTTGTTAAACAAATCCAATATGAAATTGCCAGAGAAATAAGACAAGAGGGCCATGATGGCCCTGAATCGCTCACCTTTTACTAGACCAGACCCGGTGACCTAATTTTTGACCCCAGATGACCCATATACGATCCAAAATCAGATATTATCAACATTCTGACCATATTTCATTAAGATCAGATGAAAACTATGACCTCTATTGTCGACACAAGGTTTTTCTATGATTTGACCTAGTGACCTAGTTTCTGACCCCAGATGANGACGCCGGACATCACACAGTCAAATAAGCTCACCATGTCACTTCGTGACAGGTGAGCTAAAAAATTGGAGCAATTTTCATACAGTTTCCCTAAGAAGCTTTAAGAATACAGGCCCAGAAGTACTTCCTATGTTAAGAATTCTGTTAACCCTTTCACGCTCAGAAGCAAAGTTTAAATGGCTATATGCAACCAGCATAAAACCAGAACAGCCTGTGAGAAACTCGCAGTCTGTTCAGGTTTTATGCTGTTTGCTGCTTATCAGTATTTTAGGGTTGGAAATATAGCCTTGAAAACTTGAATCTAGAAAGAAAGGTTGTAAATGTAATAAGATTTTCTAAGGAACGACAATGCCTCTAAGTGCATCTATGAGTGGAAAGGGTTAAGAGCACAACAGAACCGCGGCCCTGGACCACCTCACTTCATCATGCATCAGCAAGGACTCCTGGCCTGGTTCTGGTTTGGTGAAGTTAGCCACCATGGCTGCCACTGCCACCTGACGAGAGCCATCGCCCGCTAGACACCCGGGCTGAAATGTGGGACAGAGGAGCTGTACAGCAGCATTAAGGTGAAACTTGCTAAGTTAAAAAAGAATTGAGCCTTGCTCTGGGAAAACTGGGCTTAGTGCATCTGCATAAAGTGTCATCCCATATTAGCCTGTGCAGTCCACACAGGCTAATCAGGACAACACTTTCCACCTATACTGGATTAAAGTGTGTTGGGAGTTCCAATAATATGGCATTTAACCACCAAGGCCATAGCTAGCTTGGTTTGATGGCAATCATTGGAACTCAAAACCGTTGTTAATAAACGCAATAACCAATTCCATTTACTTAGATTCTTAAATAAACTTACGTTATTTGTATTAAAAAGATTTTGAACCTATTAATGCCAAAAGAAATCACATGTGCGTTTCCATGACGGCAACAAATCGAAAACATTTCACATGATGTTTGTTTTTTTCATTAACATTGCGACAATAATTTATATGATGTAATAATTACTGTAGAATTCAGTGAACAAATTATGCAAATAAATAATATTAAATGTTCTGTGCGAACATTAATATAACTTTATTGGTTTTATTGCGCTACAATAATAAACAATTTTTCCGGATGACAAACACAAATAATATGAAATAAACATGTGGTTAAAGTAACAATTTTATATGTTTAATAGAAATTCAATTTCCCTTTCCAGTGGGTCCTGAAAAAACACACCCCTGTAATGACCACAAAGACATATTTCAAATAAATATCTGCAACAGTTACAGACTTATAAGCAAACTTATTTTTTGTTGTTAGATCACAACAAGTAACATTTCCATATCATGAAAATAGATTTTCCCACAATTTACCACGTATTTAAACATCATTCAAGATCTGGGTATAAGCTTCCTACACACAAAATAAATTCAATGTCATTGGAACTTGGGTAAGTGACTTCACACTATGATACAAACTCAGTTGTGAAGTTTCAATAGAATAGCTGCAGCAGAAACAGTGATATGCAGATTGTGTACGCAAACCTTAACAAAAGCATTAACCCTTTGAGCGCTGGAACCGGATTTTGAAGGCCTTTGCAAACAGTTTGGATCCAGATGAGACGCCACAGAACGTGGCGTCTCATCAGGATCCAAACTGTTTGCTATTCTGATAGTATTCTTTGGAAAAAAATCAAAGAAAATGCTAATTTTAGAAATTTAGCAGACAACATTTAAGCAGACGACAAATTTCCCAGCATGCAAAGGGTTAAGCAGCAGCAGATGCTAAGGCATGGGTAGATGGTAAAGCTTGAACTATTCTATGAATAGCTGAGCTAAAATAAATGCTCCATACTCCACAAAAAAAATGCATCATACCTGGAGCCCAAAGCAAGCAGCATGTCCGAACTTTCCGTCTCTGGGGAACAAGTCGAGGTAGAAGTAGCCTAGCAACGCCTTGGTGGCCTTGTCCTTCACACTGTACTGTAGACATGATGTATGGAGGATATCATTGTGGATTTATCATTGTTCATTGGCTTATAAGAAATTAATAGTCTTTTTATTTCACACTCAACCTTTTATGTATAACATGGGAGGCGGAAAACTACAACGGGCGAGGCCTGGTATAGGGGAAATAACCCTGGGTTAGGGTTAGGGTAAGGGTTAAGGGTCGGGTTAGGGTTAGGGTTGGGTTTAGGCTAACCCAAACCCTAACCCGACCCCTAACACTAACCCTAACCCTAACCATAACCCTCTAACCCCCCCTTGCGCAATACCATACCATGCCTCGCCCGTTGTAGTTTTCCGCCTCCCGTATAACATAGTTTTATATATAAATATTTAAAATAAAATATATTAAATAAAACAGTAAATACTAAAACTATTGTGTAAACCACTCTTGAAAACTGCATGGTTACCATGGTAACATCCTTATGCCAGACTTCAGCTCCATCCACCTTGTCAAATTCTAGGCTCAGCAGTTCCTGAAAATAGTTCACTAAATATATATTAAAACTGCATACAGATAGCGCAAAGAAGGATTTACCAAAGGCATTTTACCCTTTGAGCGCTGGAACCGGATTTTGAAGGCCTTTGCAAACAGTTTGGATCCAGATGAGACGCCACAGAACGTGGCGTCTCATCAGGATCCAAACTGTTTGCTATTCTGAAAGTGGTCTTAGAAAATAAATCGAAGAAAATGCTAATTTTAGAAATTCAGCAGGTGACATTTTAGCAGACGACAAATTTCCCAGCATGCAAAGGGTTAAGACTTAAACAGTAGACAGAAATCCTGCCTTTTTGATGACTATCCTGTGGTTAAAAGTTACTCGATTGGATCTGTATAAATTGCATTTTAAATATATCTGTTACAGCCAGTTACTTATTTCCAAGTCAGTGTGAACTCTGCCTATTCCAATCAATGGTCTTTTAAAGACGGAAAATTTTATAACCACTCGGGGACAAAAGAACTTGTACAGTCAGCAAAGGCAAATGAGGAACGACACTTTCCACCTTTATTGTATATTTTGTTTAAAGGAAGTCTCTTCTTAGCAAAAATCCAGTTCAGGCATAAAGTGTCATCCCTGATTACGGTAGCCTGTGCTAATCTGGGAAGGCACTTTATGCACATGCATTACACCCCATTTTCACAGAGTGCGGCGCAAGTAGGTTAAATCAATGTTACAGAGCTACAGATAAGGTGCGTATTTGCGTAAATACCCAATATAAAATTGCCGATTACGCATAGAAAAATAAAACTCTGCGTACCAAAACCCAATTGAAATTGCCGATTACGCATACCGTATTTTTCCTCTGCGTAACGAGTAAATCCGGTTACTAGATTTACCGAAACCGCACAAAAAAAAAATAATTTTTAGTTATTTAACCGCGAGCAACACAAAATCAGAAGCGGAACATAAAGTTTAACTAATTCTTGACGATGTTGTGTCCGAGGCAAGCGCTGACAGTGCTTACATTGTAGAAAAACTGGTGGAAAAAATTGTCGAACTTTCGCTAGATAAAGTCGCTAAACAAAAACACCCCGGGGAACACGTTGGAAAGAAAACATTTCATGAATGGACTAGCAAATATCCGTGGCTAACTGTGAAGAAAGGGGAGACTGGATTAACACTGTGTTGTTCTCTGTGCCAGTCACAGAAAAGTAATCAAAAGCTAACAAATGTATGGGCATATGAAGGTACCCCCAGTATATAACAAGAGGACCATGATGGTCCTGGAGTCGCTCACCTATTTNATGCATGCAAGGCAGAAGAAAAGGTAACTGTTGATAGAATAATTGAGCAGGATGAGGATGTTTCTCAGCCAGAAACTGTGTTTGTGTCTGAGGGAGCTTGATGAAAGGCTTTTTAGAACTGTATATTTTGCAGCAAAAGCAGAACTTCCATCAATGACAATTAATGGTCTTATCCAGCTACAGTCTTTAAATGGAGTCAGTCTGCAATATCAGAATTTAAGCTGGGATACTGTTGGAGAAATACAGAAATCCATTGCNGCCAATCTAATAACCAGTTTTTTCCTTCGGAAAACCTGGTTAATTAATGCATGCCGTTGCGACGCTCACTTTCTTGTGATCTTCTCGGGTAGTTTAAAAGATCTTATAGCCATGTTTTCAACGCTTAAATGGTTGTTTGTTTGTTTGTCAGATAAAACTGTGAGAAATATGACCGTTTAACATCAAGTGTCTCCAGTGACTCTCAAAGAGATCCGCGACTTTGCTCTCCGTCTGCAGCGGTACGGACATGAAACGGATGGCGACTTCCTGGTAACTGCAGACACCCTCATCAACAGTTCAGAGATTAAGATCGTGAAGCAGAAATGTGCACTGTAGCAGAGAGTGATCTCGGACTTTTTCAATAAATCGTGAACTTCGTAATAAAAGGGAATTAAAACGCATTCAATTTAATTACTATTTAATTNGTTTAAGGTAAGTGTAAGGTGAAACTCTGTGGCTAAACTGTCTGACCTACCTCGTCTCTGTTAGTTTAAGGAAAGTGTAAGGTGAAACTCTGTGGCAAAACTGTCTGATCTACCTTGTCGATGTAAGTTTAAGGTAAGTGTAAGGTGAAACTCTGTGGCAAAACTGTCTGATCAATCTTGTCGCTGTAAGTTTAAGGTTAAGTGTCAGGTGAAACTCTGTGGCAAAACTGTCTGATCTACCTTGTCGCTGTAAGTTTAAGGTAAGTGTCAGGTGAAACTCTGTGGCAAAACTGTCTGATCTACCTTGTCTCTGTAAGTTTAAGGTAAGTGTTAGAGCTGACATTGTTAAAGTGTTCATGACAATACAACAATACATTTTCAATCAATGTAGCTGACATTGTGGATTGCCTCTCAGGGAAAAGAAGCATTTGCAATCAAATGAACAGAACAAAGATTATATTTTCATTCAGTGCAATCAAATGAACAGAACAAACATTAAATTTCCATTCAGTTTTTACAATTGAATCACACACATGTTCAGCAATGCTAAAATTTTAATACGTTTAAATGCAACATCCACACCCTGATATTGGTGCAAAGAATGAAAGTTTCAGTTTCTTCCAAAATGTATCATTACATAAATGTGTTCGGTAAGACGGGCTCAAAATTAACAAAATAAATTGCAATAGCCTTCACGATCCCAATTGTGAGAGCGTTCTTTAGATCTCCCCCATAGACACCAAGTACTGGTTCTAGTCCCAGGAAACGAACTCGAGAGGGTTTCAAATAAGTAGTAAGTACTCTAAATTCAATCAAGCATAAATAGGTGTAAACTAAAATTACCTTCACTGCCCCACTGTTTGCCTCAATGTATATGACATCTCCAGTCTCCACTTTCTCTTTCTGAAGACTCTCGTAGATGGATGGGTCCAGCTTCAACTGCTTGGTTCCCTTAGCAGTTTTCAGGCCGATGATCACATGGCTCACAGTTTTTCCGTAACCTGAAAGCAGACGCAAGTTAAATCTGGTGAATTAACTCTTTACCACTTAGATATGCATTGTGACATGTGTGTAGTCCCTTAGAAAATCAAATTAAACTGAAGGCCTTTCTTACTAGATTCTAGTTTTAAAGGCTTCATTTCAACCCTAAATATACCAATGAGCAGCAAACAGCATAAAACCTGAACAGCAGTGCCCCAGATAAGCTGCGTATTGGCGTCTTTCACCCTGTTAAAATGTTTTAAAACGCAAAGAAATTCAATATTATGCGTATTGAAAACGCAATCAATTTGACTTTTACGCTTATTCTTAAAATTTGATGCGTATTATACAAGTCTCGATCGAAAAGCCTTGCTCAATTTCGATAATTTCTCATTGGTATAATTATCGTACGGCGGCGAAGATTTTATTCATTCGAAAGTTAGCAAGCGCCTGGATGATGGAAAAGCAAAACAATCGAAGTTATTTAAACGCTATGCGGACTAAATTTCATAGCAAATTAAGCGTCTGACCAACTTTTCCAACCAAGCATTAACAACCAATTTGTGTTATCAATTTGTTAGACACTATGTATTCACCAGTTGAAAGTAGCGAGTTGACATCCAAAAACCTGATGGAAAGTCTGTGATTGAAAAAACCTGTCAAAAGTGGAAAAAGTCATATCCCTGAAATTGTTGACGTTGATGGGACTATGAAAAAATAATAAATGTGCATACTGTACCCAGTCTGTGCAACAGAAGTAAAGCAGCAATGATTTTGAGGTAAAAATGTTAATAACTTATTTCACTCTAAACTTATTTCACCCTATTTAAAACTGAAATCACCCTATTTTTCAAAATCAACGGGTGAAAACCCTATTACCCAAATAATTATCTGGGGCACTGCTGAACAGCCTGCAAGTTACTCGCAGGCTGTTCTGGTTTAATGCTGGTTGAAAAAGCTGTTTCACTTCACTTCACTTCTGAGGGGGAAAGGGTTTAAAGCACCCCTGTTTTCTAGTGAAATCAATCATACAACAAAAAGGAAGTCTGATTTTGTTTTCTACTAAAACAATTATTTTTACTACTTAAAAAATAACAAGTTTGAAACATAACATATTCAAAGCAAAGCACTATTAATGTCTGCGCACAAACTAGAGAAATACCTGGAGGGAAATAGCCTTGAAATATATTAAATTGCAAATGAAAAGACTATGTTCAAAACTCTTAGTAAAACACCATATCAGTGGTGGCAAAATCATTTGTCAATATTGTCTGTGTTGCTTCAGGCGGAAAATAATAGAATTTAGTATATAATTGCTTTATGTACAAGTTACAAATAGTTGTTTCCAAAATGGACAACTAGACAAATATGAGATTTCGGCAACTCTGATGTTAAGACTAAGATGTCCTTTCATAGAGCACATTTGAATAAGATATCCACAAACTGGTCTCATATTCACCAATGTATTTTTAGACATAAGACGTTAAGTCTTAAAATACAGAAAAAAAATAAAACTAATTTACTTAAATTACTTGGAAGTCAATTCTAACATGGCAGTTAACACCTAAAATAATATTATTCTTTATAAAGAACAATATATTAATGATATAACAAGAGATGTGTTTGTCAGAAACACAATGCCCACTACTGCGCCGCTTTGAAATAAAATTTCTATTTATCATTTGGCAGGTATAGAAATTATCTCCCTTTAAATCTTATTACTTCCCTTGGATTGTGATTTTTGACCTTTGACCTTGAAAGATGACCTTGACCTTTCATTACCCAAAACGTGCAGCTCTATGAGATACACATGCATCAGAGCTCCAGATAAGGTTTCGGGTCAATTAGTTTTCACTACAAGATTTTTTTCGCAATTAGTTTTTTTCCAAAAATCATCATCTTCAATTAGTTTTTTTCTTACAATGAAAAATATATAATAACAAACTAACCTTTTAACTCCATTGACCTTTGCATTAGCTACTGTGTGCATACGGGTCACATTTTAAAAGATCAGTGTACATTTAATTGAGACTGGCCTGGCATCATCAAGCTGCTATTGAACAATACATGTTTATATACATTTTAGTGTCACTATCATTTCGCTTACTTGCTAGTTAAATGAACAATGAACTGAACTGTTCTGTTTTTGCGTGATACCGCGATGTTTGGGTCCGGAGAATTTCGATTCCACCTCATCAACCGCTTTTGACGCTATATAAGATAATAAACTGCCAACAATAGACTTTGGACTTTGTTCTCGCCGCGAAATGAAACCAAGTATACTTGGCGCTGTCGCAGCATGAAGTTTCTTTTGAATTCGTCCACGCTTTGCCGCCGCCATGTTTAATTTTGTAAACAGAAGGGCAGAAACGGAAATGCGAATATTATTGGTTACAATCAACTAATTCACGGAACCGGTATCGGAAATCTCGTTATCATTTAACTTTCGCTGCGCAGAACTCGGAAATTCC
>VMBQ01005652.1:0-25315 GCA_007657795.1 Dreissena rostriformis
TGATAAATAGAAATTGTAATTCAAAGCGGCGCAGTAGGGGGCATTGTGTTTCTGACAACACATCTCTTGTTTCTTACTATCTTACTACTTTTGTTTCTATCAAATTTCTCATTTTGTATGATATCATATTTAATAATCCTTAATAAATATGTTATTGTTAGGCGAATTAATGTACAAAAATATAATTAACATTGCAGAAGTAATCCAGGTTTTCTTGCCATAGTCCCATTAAGGCGTGGTGGTGAAGTGTGGTTAAAGCCCCAATATTATTTGATTCACTGTTGAACTATTTGTCATGAAAAAGCATTTGGAAATGTTTGGGATTTTTGGTAAATGTAAGTTATTCCTTGAACAGTTTGAGGTGAGGTGTTTTAATATAGAAAGCTGGAAAGGCCTTTTGTTCCGTTTTACAGATAATGAGATATGATTGTGAAAAAGTTTTCAACTTAATACCTAATTTGACAAGCAATAAATTTGATGATTTTTGATACGTTATGGAAACTTATAAGGGTGTTGGAATGATATGAATACATGTATATGGCTCTAGTACACTATTAAGCACCATGATTTTAAAATTTTACAATCAACATCAATTATTGATAATTGTTTAATTTATTTTTCATTTATAATCAAAATGTTTATAGTTTGTGCTTTGAATGACACTATTTCTCACTATTTTCTCAATGCAAATATGTAAGATCACTCACATCTTTAATTAGTCTTTATATCGCGTCAGATTTATAACTAGTAATTTAGTGCATTAAATATAAATTATGTGCAAATAAGTGTAGGTACTGAAAATATGAGCACTTAAACTTGTAACTTGAAAAGTCAAGAGTCAAAACTGACTGGTAGGATCACATTTGTGAGAGCCCAGCAATTTTTTCTGTGTAAATTATTATTGTGTCTCTTTTAAAATTTAAGAGTCAAAAATCACATTTTTAAAATTTCAATAGTCAAAAAGTCCAAAATGAACACCTGAAGCCCTTCTGTAAGTTCAGGATTAACAATGGCAAATGTCTAGGGATACATACAGGGACAGCCAGACAAAAACACGAACTGTTACTATTTAGGGGCGGTATCAAAATGTAATTATATTTATTTGTTTACACATGCAAATATTCATTTATAAGTATGCATAATCTCGATTATTTTGTGCACTGTATGCTATATAAAGTCTGTCTTCTATTTATTGAGATTTGTTGTTACTATATACTATAAAATACTAGTCTGGAGTGTATTTGGTATATTGTAAGTTGCTTATAATTGTTTGATAGCTTGTTATAACAGAAAATCATATACCATCTGTTTGAGATTGTTTCATGAATCTGATGTATTTATTTGAACTGAAGGTAAAACACATGTACTCAAAAATGGAAGAATTGTGCATGATTTCAATTTTAAATATTTTTTGTTGTGTTTTGTTCACACTTTCATTGCTTATTAAAAGTAATGAGCTTCGATCTGGGAAAACAGGGCTTAATGCGTGTGTGTTAAGTGTCGCCCCAGATTAGCGTGTGCAGTCTGCACAGGCTAATCAGGGACGACACTTTCCGCCTTTTTGTGTATTTTTCGTTGAAAGGAAGTATAATCTTAGCGAAACATCCAGTTTAGAGCGTTAAGTGTCGTACCTGATTAGCCTGTGTGGCTACATAGGCTGATCTGTGACAACAATTTTCTCACATGAATTAAGACCCGTTTTCCCAGTGCTAGGCTCATATGTATCAAAACATGTTGACACAATTGTACAGGCTGTGTATATAGTGTATTAAAGGTAAATGTCAAGTTACTGTTGTTCAATGATAATTTGAAGATTGTACACTAAGTTGACAGAATCTTTGTTATAAATAAGACTTGAGTGTGTGTTTATTATACCCCCATTACCATTGGTAATGGGGGCTATATAGGAGTCACTTTGTCGGTTGGTCTGTCTGTCTGTCTGTCCCGCTTGTCCGGGCCATAACTATGTCGTTCATCAAGGGATTTTGAAATCATTTGGCACATATGTTCACCATCATTGGACAGTGTGTCGCGCGAAAGAATTACGTCAATATCTCCAAGGTCAAGGTCACACTTTGAGTTCAAAGGTCAAAAATGGCCATAAATAAGCTTGTCTGGGCCATAACTATGTCATTCATTGTGAGATTTTAATATTACTCTCCACATTAATTTTGTTCACAGGCATTGGATGGCGTATCATGCCAAAGAATTCAAGATTTCAAAGGTCAAAATGGCCATAAATGATAATGGCATAATAATTCTTAAAAATTGCCATAAAAAAGCTTCTCTTGTTTTGTGAGACAGCATGCAAAATATTCTGTGTCAATGCAGCATGTGGGGGTATACGACACGTGAGTGACAAAGCTCTAGTTTTCATTGGTTTGCTCAATATATGTTTGCAACATAATTAACTCACATTTTACACTGTTAATTGAAGACTTTAAGACTAGTGCTTTTTGGAAGAATTTAATTTTTCATGGTAGAAACATTAATTGTACCATATCGATGGTCCCCATTTAAAATGCTGAACCTACATTTTTTGACATTTCATGATTTTTGCACTGTGTAGGGCGGGAAATCAGTGTGCATATGCCCAGAAAATGGCGAATTGTTTAACCAATCAGAACATGTCAAATCGGTCATATGATAAAATGCCAAACTGTGATTGGTAAAAATAAAAATATGCAAACATGCGAAGCTGAATATTATTGTTACTATAAAAATGCGAAGCTGAATATTATTGTGAAATTTTGGCATTTTGAATGGGGACCATCGAAATATAAACATCGCCCTCCTGAAAAGTTGTGTTTTTGTAAGTTCAGCATTTTAAATGGGGACCATCAATATCTTTCACAAGAAGTGAGTATCGGGGATTCTTAATAACATTTTTTTGTATGTCACAATTAGAGGAATCTGTTGTATGTCATAATTAGAGGGAAAACTATTAACCAACTGAACTCGTGTTGGCAACATCCTAAAAATTTTTTTTTAATAACACAGATGCTATGGCAAGAAGATCTTATCCTTTATATAATACAATTTTAATAAGATGATCAAAAAGTGTCCATGTGTGTACATAGTGGCAATTTTGTTGTTTTGGGAACCTAATATTTATAGAGCACTGTTTTGAATACTGAACTTTATTTGGCACTGTTTAGAAAGGCCAAACCTCAAGTCTCATCATTAACATACTTGTATCGAGTATTTAATATTTGAGCAACGCTCTGTGAAAAGTGGGTTTGATGCATGTGCGTAAAGTGTTATCCCAGATTAGCCTGTGCAGTCCGCACAGGCTAATCAGGGACGACACTTTCTTCCTTAAATGTATTTTTTTTTCAAGAAGTGTCTTTCTTCAAACGAAAAATACAATAAAAGCGGAAAGTGTCGACCCTGATTGGCCTGTGCCGACTGCACAGGCTAATATGGGACGACACTTTATGCACATGCCTTAAACCCCCTTTTCACAGAATGAGGCCCATCTCAATGTGGACCTATTTGTTCTGTATCTCAAATTATGTATTGTGCTGGATATTACCAAATCAAATGATCTATCGGTATCAATGTTATGAGAAGATGTAGTCTAGTAAGACATTTATTTTGTGCGTTCCACAATTGTACATATCAAAATGTACAAACCGATTTCAATTGATATTTTTATTTGTTCTCATTCCAGTATTCTATACTTTTACTGCACTGTGCTGTATGTCTTTTTAAATTTAAATAAATTATTAAGTCATTTTGTAGCGTTCATTCTCTTTACAAATATCATGCATATATACCCAATGCAAGAAGTGAAAAAGCACCAAAGGGTCAAACAAAAAATGCAGTACTAAGTTCATCTGTAATGTTTTGGTAAGTTAACATTGAAACAAATGTTTGGTTCACATATTGGCCTGTTACTCACGTGCTGACCCCCACTTCAACCCCCCACAACTATACCATGTAAGAAATTCTGTAAGTATGAAAATTGTGCAGAGCAATAGTTTTATACTGTCATAAAGTCATACAAGAACAATGTTACTAATGTTTATAACTTCCTTTGTTTGACTAACATCTGCTTGGCTTTAAATTAATAATACAAATATGCTTTTTTAACCCTGGGCATGCTGGGAAATTTGTCGTCTGCTAAAATGTTGTCTGCTAAATTTCTAAAATTAGCATTTTCATTGATTTTTTTTCAAAAAATACTATCAGAATAGCAAACAGTTTGGATCCTGATGAGACGCCACGTTCTGTGGCGTCTCATCTGGATCTAAACTGTCTGCAAAGGCCTTCAAAATCCGGTTCCAGCGCTCAAAGGGTTAACAAGTTTTATATATTAATACTTGTAATGCATGATCAGAAGACATAATACATCTGAACATGCTATCAATGAAAAATTGAAATTTGTGGGGAATTAAAATTACTATACTTGCCCAAGGAATTCATCAACTGGGAAGTCTTACTACTATACTATTGGTATTATTTCAATGTGTATATATACCCCGCTTCATGTTCAAGGTCTCATTTATTAGAATAGATGGGCCACTAAAATGTGAAGTGAATTCGGTTTGGGCAGTGCACGACATCATGAAGTTTAATGTAGGAATTGAATTTCATAGAGGTTTAACACATAAATGAAAACGATATTGACCGTTGTCCATGAGAAATGCCCATAATACTCGCGAGAGGCGTGAGGCAGTACTATGAGATAGAGAGATAGAATGTATTGCAAACACATGCCCATTTTTATTTTGACCGTTTCGTCTTAGTCCCGATCTGACTTTCTAATAACAATAACAACAACTTCCTGTTTTGATGTTTTAGCCAGTTCAAAACTGCGGCGGTGATTATTTCGGGAAACTGCAATAAGGCAAACTGCAGACGGCCCTCGCGTTTGAGACAACATGGCATCAAAGCGTGCTCGCAGCTCTACGGATTCCCTGGGATCTCCAAACTCTGCAAAACAGCTAAAGTTGGACGAGCGTACGTTGTGTTTTTGTTTACTGAAAGAAGGTTACACACCACTGTTATCAATTTACACTGCAATAATTGAGTTTCTACATAAGTGTCATACGTCCCGTTGTTGCCGAGATTATCCCGGTTTTGCGAGATCTGTCCCGGCGTCGTGCTGTATGTCCAGGTTAATCCAAATACTAAGTAATTCAGTGCAGTTGCTGTCTGAATCTTTAGGCCAACTGTTGACGCTCTCAAATATTAAGCTCCTTTTTATATGGGTAATATTTGGAGCATACAACGGGGGAAAGACTAAAACAATGGTGGAAAGTTTTCCTTCTTTGTCTATATTGTTGCGCAAGTATTTTGTGTGCAACATTCAAGCCTCGATATCAGACAGTTAATATCAACGGATTGCAATAATATTTACATACCTGTGTAGATAATTCATTTCTCGATACTGTTTACCACTAGAATTATGTAATAAAACTTTGAATTTTGCACGCCTGAGCAATTTAAATCAAACCACTATACAAATTGTCAATATCTCTCGATTCGCTCGCTGTGTACCGGGGGTAGATATTTATCGATACACACAGCCTCGTTGTAAACTATGTGGTTTAAATGTGAAGAATAAACCTTGGAAAACACAGTTTGTGTTCGTCTGTTGTGACATAGTAAAGCGATGTTATTTACGTGTACTAGTTACACTGTAATGCATTCTTCTGATTGGTTGATATTTAAATTTGTTTCATTACATGGCGAGTGGTCACTGATTGTATTTCGATTTAAGCAGAAGTTTAACTGAAGAATTTATGCCTTTTTCACTTCAATTCGACGATATTTGAGGTAAAAATGGACTTCTGAACTAAAACCTTAATGAGTTGGTACAGTCCCTCCCAAAATGATAATTTATTGCCGGCCAGGAGGTCCTACATGTATAATCATGCAGCCTTTGCCAGCCCCAACTGATCATTTCTGGCCCAAAAAGGAAATGTGGAAGAAAAACAAACATGAGACTTTTTAACAATATTTGAATATTATTATAATAATTATAACACATATTCAATCTACACATGTATATCAATATAATTAACATTACTTTTCATTTACTACCTAATAGTCATCATGCATTTATTCATGCAGAATGTCCAAGATTATTTTTGCATTTGTGTCTTCATTCTGGAAGTTCGATGTTTTCCTTTTAACTCCTGTGTTGATGTTGACAGTTCACAGGAAGGTCACAATGACCTTTGTTTATGCCCTGCTCGCTTACAATCTATGTCTCATGTGTCATATATTAATATTTGTATGTGCTAATTGACCTTTAATGTAAATAAATAAATAAATACAAATTTATCGGATAAAACGGGAACCAAAACGCATGTAGTTGTCAATTTTGATTATCTCCCTTTGCGGAATGTACTCGTATAGTGATGACGTAGTGTATTCGCTTTGACGATGCAGCAAAACTCTTCGGATACCGTATATATACTTACGTCACTCAAATTCAAACCAATGAAAAATGTTTTACATTATCAGAGTATTCATTAATAATTCAGTAGAATCTAACTTTTGCATTGATACTTTTCTGAAAATAGCTTATGGAATTCCAATTTTCGCCATAATTTTATTACCAGACACGAGGTCCTGCAATATTAGAAACATTTCCGGCTTTTGTCAATTTATTTTCGGAAAAATCCGAGGACTGACGGTATTTGGAAAGGACTGAGTTGGTAATGTTATTTTGCAATTTTACGAAAATTGATGAACATTCAAATTTTCTGGTTTCCACCATGTAATTGGTCCTTGGCCGATAAGACGTTCCAAAGAATTTTGCCTTAAAAATTATCTCTTAATTCTTTGCACCTCTTATAAATAAGACTATCTGAATCACTTGCAGCGATAACATAAAAAATCAAAACTTGGTTTCCCCCTCTCCTCTGGACCCTCTCACCCCACGACCCCACCATGTAACCCCCTGGAAGGTCTGTTAAGGTTGATACATGTTTGAACCAATATTCTTTAACACACAAACTTGCATCACCCTGCAAACATAACTAAACTTGTCTACTGAAAGAACATTTCTTACTTACAAGATATAATATCCATACATGCCAGACGTCCCGATCTCGGCGGGACAGCCCTGCTTTTCGGGTGTTTGTCCCAGCGTCCCGAAATGAGACAATTTGTCCCGACGTACGTAAAAAATGATGTAAATTCTACAAGTTCACAATAAAATTCGCTATTCAAGCTGAGTTTGGCTAAAACTGAACATCGCTCATCCCTCTATTGCCCTGTATTAACAACCCACTTCTACAACTGGAGTGCAAAAGTGTTTTTTTTACATTTCATCAGCGATTGATCTGCAAATGATTGATTTTATCAGCCATTCACACCATGGTGCGTTTGTATTTCATGGCCCAATCAAGTCAAAAGATACTATTACCCTGACTGTGTATTATACCACCTGAGGTTAAAAAAATGTCAAAAGACTTTCGTTTTCGACCTATTTTCAGAAAATAGTTTGTACATATTGCATCAATCTTAATTATGAGTTATAAATTGCCATTTAGTTGAAAAAGAACAGTGCTCGATGTTTGCACATCGCGTGACACGATTTATACATGTTCAGTGTAATACCTCTGTACGGATTAGATGTCAAAGAGAGACATACAAGGATGCCCCACATTTCACTAAATGTGAACTGTGTTTACTTCTGGAAAATAGAGAACATTTGTGTTCATGAAATTCTTAACACTTTTATCGTCAATATTGGCCAGAAATTCAGAATTTTTGTATGTAATATACTGACCACTGACTGAAGTAAAGGTGGAATGATTGATCATTTTAGGTGTCCTGCTTTTTGGTCAAATGTCCCCACAATTTTTTTAAGGAATAACTCGATTTGGACCTGAAAAAGTTCTGGCATGTTTGATAATATCTTATGTTTAAATTATCTCTTTTCACTTTGAATTCAGCAACTAGGGCTGGCAGGGTCCGCAAAAAGCCGGCCAAGTTTGAGGATGACGACTCGCTCTCAGATGATGGTCAGTCTGGTCCAACCATGACAGGCGGTCAGTATGTATCCACAATGACCAGCCTGACGCTGCCCACAGCCACGATGGCGAGTGCTGGTATGGCCCAGATAAGTGACTCGTCCCCGGACACAAGTATGGACCTAAGAGAGGAGTCGGATGGGCAGCAAGCGACACCTTCCAGAGCATCACGGGTAGGCTGTCTGACAATGAAGTCGGTTCTTAAGGGGAAAGTTATTCGAGTAGTGAATACTGTTCGATCATATGAAAACATATTTTCCATGCTTATGCTGCCTTACACATAAATTAATTCTGATGAGCCTCCTTCTGGCAAAACTGGGCTTAACGCAGGTGCATAAAGTGTTGTCCCAGATAAGCCTGTGCAGTTAATCAGGGACAACTCTTTCTGCCTAAGCAGGATTTTCGTTTAGAAGAGACTTCCTTTAAACAAAAAATTCCATAAAAGTGAAGTGTTATTCCTGATTAGCCTGTGAAGAATGCACAGGTTAATTTGGGATGACACTACACACATGCATGAAGCCCACTTTACCTAGAAGTCAGTTCTTTTTTTATAGCCTCATTCTGGCAAAACAGGGCTTAATGCATGTGCTGAAAGTGTTGTCCCATATAAGCCTGTGCAGTCTACAAGGCTAATGGTGACAACACTTTCTGTCGGAACAGGATTCTTATTTAGAAGAGACTTCCTTTAAACAAAAAAATTCCATAAAAGCGTAGTGTTATTTCTGATTAGCCTGTGAAGAGAAGAATGCCCAGGCTAATATGGGACAACACTACACACATGCATTAAGCCCAGTTTTTCCAGAACAAGGCTCTTAAAGTGAAAGTTTATGAGGCTATTGAATACTGTTTGATCAAATTAACCCTTTGAGCGCTGGAACCGGATTTTGAAGGCCTTTGCAAACAGTTTGGATCCAGATGAGACGCCACAGAACGTGGCGTCTCATCAGGATCCAAACTGTTTGCTATTCTGATAGTATTCTTTGAAAAAAAATCGAAGAAAATGCTAATTTTAGAAATTTAGCAGNTGACTCGTCCCCGGACACAAGTATGGACCTTAGAGAGGAGTCGGATGGGCAGCAAGCGACACCTTCCAGGGCATCTAGGGTATGCTGTCTGACAATGAAGTCGTTTCTTAAGGGGAAAGTTATTCGAGCAGTGAATACTGTTCGATCAAATGAAAACATATTTTCCATGCTTATGCTGCCTTACACATAAATCAATTCTGATGAGCCTCCGTCTGGCAAAACTGGGCTTAATGCATGTGCTGAAAGTGTTGTCCGATATTAGCCTGTGCAGTCTGCAAGGCTAATGGTGACAACACTTTCTGTCTGAACAGGATTTTCCTTTAGAAGAGACTTCCTTTAAACAAAAAATTCCATAAAAGCGTAGTGTTATTTCTGATTAGCCTGTGAAGAATGCACAGGCTAATCTGGGACAACACTCCACGCATGCATGAATCCCAGTTTTTCCAGAACAAGGCTCTTAAAGTGAAAGTTTATGAGACTATTGAATACTGTTTGATCAAATTAAAACAGCTTGCATGCTAATGTTTTGGTTCATCACCATCACTATTCTTGTAATTGTGTTGTGTAATGCTCCTTGTAAAATGAACATGTATTTCTTTTATACCTAATGATAAAATATGACATTTCTGCAGTGAAATTACAGCGGTGAAAATAACAAATTTGCACGTGCTATTTTAAGATCATTTCTGGGGTTTTCCAAAAAATTGGAGAATCTGCGTTTGTCAACAGTTACTGCGGAAGAACAAAATTGTCTAAAAATGCGATATTTGAACATTATTAATGTAAAAATGGAAGAAATAATAGCATAAATAGAATATTATGTGAGTTTTGCATAAAGATAAAGTTTATCATGCTAGGCTCAAACCCAACACTAATGACGTCATTTTGTGTATTGAAATGTAAATTGAGGCATGCCACGGGAGAAAGGGTAACTTTTCAGCGAAAGGGAAACAGCTGTTAATTATTTTCATGGAAAGGGGGCATAAAAGAAGAAAAAAAATGTCTATGATCACTTGTGAAATAAAAAACGATCTTACACTGACATGAACAAATATCCTCTATGTCTCTTGTTACTACAAAAGTCAATTTCAACTTCACACTTGCATGTCTTACGGGTCATTATTTAAGGTCACAGACCGGTACCTTTTTTGTATACTTTCTAAGCATTGTTTAGCCAGAGGTCATGTATATTGACACATAAATTGTAGCCTTTTTATGGGAAAATAGGGCTTAATGCACGTGGGTAAAGCATCGTCCCAGATAAGCCTGTGCAGTCTGCACAGGCTTATCAGGGATGACACTTTCTGCCACAACTGGAATTTTGCTAAGAGGAGACTTCCTTTAAACGAAAAATTCCATAAAAGCGGAAAGTGAATTCCTGATTAGCCTGTGCGGATTTCACAGGCTAATCTGGGACTACACTTAACACACAAGAATTAAGCCCCATTTTACCAAAGCAAGTCCAAATAAGAAAGATTGTTCTTTTATCTTTAGACGCAGAAAAAAATTGCCAAGGTATTTTACGCACTTGCATTAAATCCCATTTTCCCATAGCATGGCTCATTTGGAAGATTGCTTCTTCAGGCAAGGAAAAAATCTGCCAAGGTATTAGAGATGGAGGAGTTTGAAGAGGCGGAGAAGAAGGAGACTGTGAAGAAAGTGACTGTCAAGAAAGTGAAGGATGTCATCAGTATAGGGGTGATCAGCCCAGCGGCCGTACCTCTGACTGGACAGTCACACACTGTGGTAAGGCTGCAACAACAATGTGAGTAAAGTGTCGTTCCAGATTAGCCTGTGCAGTCCGCTCAGGCTAATCAGGGTCGACACTTTCCGCTTTTAAGGAATTTTGCGTTTTAAGCAAGTCTCATCTAAACAAAAATCCAGTTTAACAGGAAAGGGTTGTCCCTAATTAGCCTGTGCATACTGCATAGGCTAATCTGGGACAACACTTTAACGCACATGCATAGAGCCCAGTTTTCCCAGAACTTATCCCTTTACCACTCAGATACGTGCGTTGTCGCGTTTGAAGTCCCTTAGAAAATCAAATTTAATTATAGAAAGTGAAGGATGTCCAGAGCTTAGGGGTGGTCAGCCCTGTGGCCATACAGCTGAGAGGCCAGTCCCACACTGTGGTAAGGCTGCAATAATATCCCTTTACTACTTATATACGCACTTTGACGCGTTTAAAGCCCCTTAGAAAATCAAATTAAATTATAAAAGAAAGTGAAAGACGTTCACAGTCTAGGGGTGGTCAGCCCTGTGGCGGTACAGCTGACTGGACAGGCCCACACTGTGGTAAGGATGCGAAAACAATGTGCGTAAAGTGTCATCCCAGATAAGCCTGTGCAGTCCACACATGCTAATCAGGAACGACACTTTCTGCTTTTACAGATTTTTGTTATATTATAAGCTAAAAATCCTGTTTAGGCAGAAAGTGTTGTCCCTGATTAGCCTGTGCGGACTGCACAGTGCACATGCTAATCTGGGACAACACTTAACGAAGTTACTTTGAGCCCAGTTCTTCCAGAAACTATCCCTTTACCACTCAGATATGCTCTTTGACACAGTCCCCTAGAAAATCAAATTAAATTAACAGATTTTTTACTAGATTCAAGTTTTAAAGGCTTCATTTCCAGCCATAAGGTACTGATGAGAAGCAAAAAGCATAAAACCCAAACAGCCAGCGAGTTACTCGCAGGCTGTTTTGGTTTTATGCTGGTTGCATAATTATGATATAGCCATTTTCACTTCACTTCTGAGTGGGAAATGGATATGCCAATATGTTATATGGTGTTTTCTTGGCATGGCAATATATTTCACATGATCTGTTAAAAAATTAATAATTATTTACTCATTTTAATTATTTATTATATAATATTATTAATAACAAAAGATGTGATTTTAGTCTTATTGTTATTGTAACTTCGAAATTGAATTTATTTCTACAGCCATTCTCTCCAGTACCTCTGATTTTATGCACTTTATAGTTAATCAGCTAAACCAGGAAAACAAGTGATTGTTAACAGTGTTTTTTTTATGGCTATTTCGGGGCCCATATTCGGTCCCATTCCCCTCCAGAAAGAGTATATATTTTTCCCCTATTTTGTAAAACAAATCCCCTCCAGAAGTTTAAAAATTTATTTTTTTTATACTTTTTTTTTTAGAAAGAAGTGTCTAATCATCTAATGATAATTATATCTTGATTTTTAGCTCACCTGATTGATCAGGTGAGCTTTTAGGATCGGTCTTTGTCCGTCGTCCGTCCGTCCGTTGTCAACATTGGTTTGTAAACACTCTAGAGGCCACATTTCTTGTCCAATCTTCATGAAACTTGGTCAGAAGATTTGTTCCAATGATACCTCGATCAAGTTCGAAACTGGGTCATGCTGGGTCAAAAACTAGGTCAATAGGTCAAAAAAAGAAAAACCTCGTAAACACTGTAGAAGTCACATTTCATGCCCAATCTTCATGTAACTTTGTCCAAATGTTTGTCTTAATGATATGTTGGTTAAGTTCAAAAGTGGTTCCGGTCCGTTGAAAAACATGGACCGGGTCAAAGCTTGAAAAACCTTGTTTATCTTTAACCACAAGGCACGCAGCTTTGATATTTGAAATGTGACAAAGATTGTTCAAATCATGCCACTGGGCAAGCACATTTCACAGGTGAGCGATCTAGGGCCATCTTGGCCATCTTGTTTATTTTAACAACTAACAAAGTATATAACTATAATTAATATGATTTTGAATTATTAAAAAAGAGTTATATTAAATTAGTTTTTCCCAAATCACTGGACTTTTCACATGAATTGCATTTTTTTCCCCAAAATGGCAAGGAAAGAGCCTGATGTGTCAATATTTGTTGATTACAAAAATACCATTTGGTCCATTCTTTGAAAAAAAATTATCAAATTTGCCATTTATCAATTTAAAAAATTCCAATTAGACTCAAAATGGCTAGGAAAACGGAGACTGTGCATGAAGGCTGAACTGCCTGAAACTGATATTGAAAAGATCATTGATATATTTAAGAAAAAGAACAGAGACATTCAGCTGGGAATATTACATTCAAACATACATACATGTGTATTCATGTTATAAATATCATAACATATAAAAGTGTGATGTTTTAATTTTCCCCTTTTCCTAAAAAACAACGCGTTTTTCCTCTTTGGACGGGCCCTGCCACCATTCCGCTATAGGTGAAAAAAAACAAAAAAAACAAACAAAACTGAAAATTATCTCATACATGGCTACGTATTGTGGAAAAGTTGATATGTCCTATTTTTTACTATTTCTTAAACAATGCATGTATTAAGGTCAAATTTTGTCATTTTAATTTATTCCTTGGTGATGTCTGCTTTAAAAACAATTCACTTTTTTCCAA
Source organism: Dreissena rostriformis (assembly GCA_007657795.1). Classification (NCBI taxonomy): domain Eukaryota; kingdom Metazoa; phylum Mollusca; class Bivalvia; order Myida; family Dreissenidae; genus Dreissena; species Dreissena rostriformis. The sequence continues at coordinate 13,404 of VMBQ01005652.1, forward strand.
TATTCAATTATTATTGTAATATACTGGCATGAAAAAGGATAATTTATTTTTTAACAAATTATATCTTCTAGTGATGTGCAAAGTGTGTTTTCCCACTTCCAATATATTTGAGCCTCGCTCTGGGAAAATGTGGTTTAATGCATGTGCGTAGTGTTGTTCCAGATTAACCTGTGCAGTCCACAAAGGCTAATCAGGGACGACACTTTCAGCTTTTATGGTATTTTTTATTTAAAGGAAGTCTCTTCTAAACGAAAATCCAGTTTAGGCAGAAAGTGTTGTCCCTGGTCTGGGACGACACTTTATGCACATGCATTAAGCCAAATTTTCACAGAGCATGGTTGATTACTCCTGATTCCTGATTATTTTCAGCCAATCACAGCAGCACCTGTGCTGAAAATCAAAGGACTGAGCACCTCGCCTGTGGCCCACATGAGACCTGCAGCGGAGTCCGTGGTCCACAACATGCTGTCTCCAAAACACAAACTCGTGTCCCTTGATGAGTCCACCGTTAAACATACAGAGAACAAAGAGAGCGTTATCAAGCTGCTGCTGAGTTCTCCAACTCAGTCCACGAGTTCTGCTGCCAAGTCCGCGCTTTCTCAACAAGTTGTCCACGCAGAGTCAGGGCCAAGCGAAGGCAAGCGTAAGGGCAAATTGAAATCTGCTGAGGTTGGTGGTAGCAAAACAGTTAAAATCGATCCGGGAGTGGTAAAATTCAGACCCGAAGAGATGATCACAGTCCATAATCCAACCTTGGACGATTTTACTCAGAAACAAGAGCAAGACATGAAAGAGTTTGTTCCTAAAAAAGGTAAAAAGAAAGTCATCACAGTGAAGGAAGAGTCACCCCTGATGCCTCCGCCTGCCCCATCACCTGACGTGATACACCTCAGCTCAATGGACATGGATGGTCCCATGAGACATGGGAGTATCACAGCCTCTGGTAAGAAGGGCAAGAAGGGTGGGTCAAAGGTTAAAGCTGAACCTGTAAGAATGGAGCGTATCAGTGATGAAGTCATGCACGACGAAGACTTTGAGTTGAGTATGACGGAGATAGAGCTAGGAGACGAGGGGGACAGCAATTTCATGGATATGGATGATGAAGAGGATGATGATGATGAGGAGGAGGATCTCATTGTTTCAGATGATGAATACGAGCCTGAGATTAAGAGGCCCAAGGGTGGTAAAAAGAAGGCATTGAAAACTGGGGAGGCGAAGGGAAACGGTGAACAGTTTGGAGGTAGGGAAAATGTGTGAATGCTGATTTTCCATTAACTATACTGACTTTATAATAGGTCCAGAGCTTGTTTTCCCATCTTTGTGAAAAAATGAGTCGCAAACTTTTTTAAATTGTTAAAATTTGATTCTTTAAATTTCTCAAATTTGTGAAAAACATCCATTCTCTAAGGAGGAAAAAATCCCTTTTAACAGCAGTGCACTAGCGGGAGGTAGAGAATCTTATTGTATTATGTTGAACCTATATAAATATTCATAAACAAGTAATCTGTTAGTTTAAATCAATTATTATTGTCTACATGAAACATTTAATTTCAATGATAATCATGCGGCATATTTCTTGCGGCATCAACATTTACCTTGTGAACACTCGAAGGGCCATATGTATTGCTCTATCTTCATGAAATGTGGTCAGAACATTTGTCTTAATAATTTCTTGGCTGAGGTCAGAATTTAGTAACAGTTGATAAGAATATGCCACTGGTTGTCTTGTTCATATACACATTTTAATTAGGAACGTTTCAATTCATTTTATGTACAAGCAGAACATCAACATGTTGTAACGTTTTATTACCTGTCAATTAGTTAAAAAATATCTCCTTTCATATCTAAAATCTTACCTTGAAAAGTCCTTGAATTTCTTAGGAAGACTCGAATATGAACCCTGTACAGTCAGTCAATGCAAAGTTTGATTCACCTTTAACCCTTTGGGTGCTGGGAAATTTGTCGTCTGCTAAAATGTCGTCTGCTGAATTTCTAAAATCAACATTTTACTCACTTTTTTTCAAAGACCGCTATCAGAATAGCAAACAGTTTGGATCCTGATGAGACGCCACGTTCTGTGGCGTCTCATCTGGATCCAAACTGTTTGCAAAGGCCTTCAAAATCCGGTTCCAGCGCTCAAAGGGTTACCCTTTCCTGATCAGAAGCAATATGAAAATGGCTTTATGCAACCAGCATAAAACCAGAACAGCCTGCGATTAACTCGCAGTATGTTCAGGTTTTATTCTGTTTGCTGCTCATCAGTCACTTATGGTTGAAAATGAAGCCTTTAAAATCAAGATATAGTTAGGGAGTCTGAAATTTAATTTGATTTTCTAAGGGACTACAAATGAAAAAGAACATTATCCCTACTTAAATCGCCTTAAAATTAAGTTCAGAATTTAAAAGTATTGAAAATATTCTACTGATCTTGTACAGTTTATTTGTAAATATGGCAAACATTGCTAAACACACTGCCTTTAGAGATGATTAAAACTTGACAATAAGGCACAGGACAAAACGATCATCAGAAAAAAAAACTGTAATCTAAAGGGTACACAACTCTACAATACAATGACCTTAAACATTATCTTTTGATGGGAAGTGTGTATCTAGGTGATGAAGGGTTAACAAGGAACAAACTGTTACAGATTCTGAGCTAGTGATGGATTTAGGAAGAGGAAAAGGAGAAAAGAAGAAAGACAAGAAGGCAGAGGATGCGGTATGTACATGTATTGTAAAAAAAGTTTTGTTTAACCCTTTCCCGATCAGATACACATCTTGACACATCTGAAGTCCTTTACAAAATCAAATTAAATTAAATGGAGACCTTTCTTACAATATTCAAGTTTAAAAGCTTTTATTTCCAACCCTCAGATACTGATGAGACGCAAACAGGATAAAACCTGAACAGACTGCGAGTTACTCGCAGGCTGTGCTGGTTTTATGCTGGTTGCATATAGCCATTTTCAGTTTGTTTCTGAGGGGGAAAGGGTTAAAAAAAACATAAAATGTAATGTACCATCAATCATACAGTTTTTGTGCAAATCTTACAAGCTTTTTGACATATCCTTTCTTCGTTTAAAACTGTAAGAAAAAACGTTTCTTAACTGACTTTCTAAGTTGTGGCCCTGTCAGATGGTTTTGGCACTTAAACTATTACCTAGGATTGTCAGTCCTAGAGCACTGCAAAATTAAAATGGTTATGTTTGACCAGCTATAGTTAGCAGCGGGAAACAAAGATTTCACATGTCTGCGCGTCCTGACTAGTAATGTTTGTTTGTGGCTGAATTTTCTGGGTGTAGTCCAATGGGACAAGAAATAATTTATGATGTATTTAGCCATTTGTGCGAAAAATAAGATACAACAGGTTTTTCTCTTAATTATTTCATGTTAAAAACAAAATAATGTACTGTCATATTAAAGAAATCAAAACATGATAAATACATATTATTTGTTAAACAAATCATACTTTTATGTAGGACAAGTACATATGGCATATAATGTAAGACCCATTTTTGCATGGCTTGGCTCATTTAATCCTTGTCAGACATGCATGATTGTGTGAACTTTTAATATTTCTTGTCAGATAAAGTGTCTTCTAGTGCCCACATGTTTGTCAGATATAGTAATGTTTTTTTTTATAGATTTGTCAGGCTGTCTTACACATTTTGTCCAACTGTCTTACACGTTTTGTCAGACTGTTTTACGCGTTATGACAATATCAAGATTTGTATAGCATTTTTCTGCATTTTATTGGTGTAAAATTAAAGTAATTGTGGTTATTTAATTTACCTTAAAAAGGGTCCGCAACCAGAAGGGTCATCCACGATAATCATTTACAGTAGAACATCTCGAATTTCAGGCTAACAAAAAGAAGCGCACTCCGTCTGCATACATGATGTGGTGTAGCGCAAACAGATCCCGCCTTATTGTGGAGAACCCAGGAATAGGTGAGCGCCCTGGGAAATAGTGATAGTCTTGTTATTTTGAGCCTCGTTCTGGGAAAACTGGGCTTAATGCATGTGCTTAAAGTGTCGTCCCAGATTAGCCTGTGCAGTCCGCACAGGCTAATAAGGAACGACACTTCCGGTCTTTACTGGATTTTTGCTTAGAAGAGACTGCCTTTTAACGAAAAAATCCATTAAAGCGGCAAGTGTCGTCCCTGATTGGCCTGTGCGAACTTTCCCAGTGCAGAGCTTACAGGCTTTTGTTTATTTCAACCACTGAGCATTCACACAAAATATGCAACAGGTATTGTCCTGGACTCCATTAGATAATTACAATAAAATGCACCCATCAAGATAAAGAAATAAATGAACATAATTTTTGTAGACATTACAGCAATTATTTCATCATGATTGAGAATTCAATGTGCACTTCTTATTGCTCTGATATAATTAATTATTTCCTAACTATATTATTACTGCTTAAACCAGTGTTATTATTTTTGTGTTTCCAGATTTTGCAACAGTCAGCAAAACTCTTGGGGAAATGTGGGGAAATATGTCGGAGAAAGACAAAATGGTTTGTATCGTCATACAATTTTATTTACTAGTATTAATGTTTATTAACCCAGATAAATTTCAGTGAATTGCTAAAAGTGTTGTGTTGTCATACTGTTTATTTGTATATCATTGCCATCCTTCATGTAAATCATTCTGATTCTGCCTTTCTCTCTGGAAATCATTAAGGTAAATTAACTTAATATTATGAATAGGATTATTGTTTATGTTTGTTTTTGTTGGTATGAGCAATGTTGTCCTAAAAGCTGAGGGTTTGTATCTGCTTGCTCTTTGCTTGATTTTTTTTAAATGTATTTATTCTTCTGACCATGAATATATTTATGTATATCAGTGACATCTGCTCTGTGTTCGTATATCAGTACCACCTGCTCTGTGTTTGTATATCAGTGCCGCCTGCTCTGTGTTTGAATAGCAATGCCCCCTGCTCTGTGTTTGCAGGTCTGGAAGAGCAAGGCAAAGAAGCTAGTTGGGAAGGGATCCACCCTGATCACCACAGGGAAGTCCGGGGTGGGGAAAGCTGCAGCTGCACGAGAGACGGTCAGCCAGAGGTCCAACCCAGCACTGACCCACGCACTGCTGACCGGCAAGCAGGTCCGGTCCCCGCCCGCTGACGACCTCCATACACCCATCAAGGTACCCTAGTATTAGATGTAACCAGGTCCTGCAGTGGGGTTTTTATGCCCCCTTCTTCGAAGAAGAGGGGGTATATTGTTTTTGGCCTGTCTGTCTGTTTGTCCAAAACTTTAACCAATCGTAAAGTTTTGTCATAACTTTTGCAATATTGAACATAGCAACTTCATATTTGGCATGCATGTGCATCTCATGGAGCTGCACATTTTGAGTGGTGAAAGGTCAAGGTCATCCTTCAAGGTCAAAGGTCAAATATATGTGTCAAAATCGCTCAAAAGGGGTCATTGTGTTTCTGACAAACACATCCTTTGTTTCCTTCAAATTTGGGGGCAGTATATTTTTCCCAAATGGGACCTAAATTTTTCTAATTGAAGGTTTCATACACACAAAAATATAAAATCACAGCATTTATTTCATCTCCCATTATAATCTATAAGTTGAACCTTAGTTAATGTATTAATTTATTAGCAAACAACACTTTTTTTCCCAATTTTAGTCAAAACAACATGATTTTCCCAATCAAAAGGGACCTGACCCTACTCCCAAAATGGTGAAAAAAACACTGCCCTGCTACTATGAACACCTTTTGTCTTAAACTGAGTCTTGACAGATAATACTGATGCATAAGAATGCCTGTGGGTTTTAGCGTTTTTTTCTCCATTGGTTATATATATGAGATTGAGTCTGTGATTAAACTCCTCGAGTGTTTGTAGTAGAGGGCCCTGGTTTGGTTTTGACTTGATTGTGTTTCATGATTCGAGAAAATTTGGCTGCCAGTCTGGGTGATGAACCCTTAACTTTAATGGCTCTCCTGACTCACTGAGCTACACAGGTTGTCACAAAAGTTCACCCCTTTAAGTTCATGGCCTGAAAATCACAGCCCTGAACATTTCTGAATAAAACCACTTGTATTTTTGCATTGTTGATCTGCACATTGCCATGTGTTTTGTTACTCCAGGGTTTCGGTATGGAGCCTATAGACGTGGCCGCCCACCTGAAGATCGTGGGAGAGTCCCTGAGTATCATAGGCACTAAGCTGCAGGAACACAGGGTATGTATCTCACGTGTGGAGCTTACATGTGTATGAGCCATGTTCTGGGAAAACTGGGCTTAATGCAAGTGCCTAAAGTGTCGTCCCGAATTAGCCTATGCAGTCTGCAAAGGCTAATCAGGGTTGACACTTTCGGCTTTTATAGAATTTTTTTATTTAAAGTTAGTCTCTTCTAAACAAAAATCCAGTTTAGGGGGAAAGTGTTGTCCCTGATTAGCCTGTGCGGACTTCACAGGCTAATCTGGGATGACACTTTACACACATGCATTAAGCCCTGTTTTCCCAGATCGCGGCTCATATAATTATGTGAAGCAGATACAACTGTTGCACGCTCAACCTTCAATCTGTATTTAATGTACATAACTATGCTAGGCATTTACGGTCATAAAAAGACACAAGCAGGTAATAAATGCCAATATTGACTCAGTGCTCTAGCTAAGATTTGAAAAGGGCAGGGGGGGGGGGGCTTTTGTCAAAAGGGCACTTTCAAGCGCACGGTCATATCTGGAATGCTCCCTGTTGCATATTTATGTTTATATTATTAATAATTGTTACTATATTATTTCCATTATTATTAAACCATGCAAAAAATGCCTACAATGAGGAATAAATTAATAACTGTGTAAAAAGAGATTTATAAATTATAAAATGTATTTTTTTTTAAAGGGCTGGGTGGGGCCTGGGAGGGGCAGGGCGGAGCTTCGGGAGGGCAGGGCGGGCCGCCCTTCCATTGAGGCCTAGCTTGAGCACTGTTGACTGCATGGTGGCAATTACCCAAAATCATGACATTTATTTCGTGTTAAAAAGACCAGTTCAGGGATTGACATTTCGGAAAAGAATTTTGTGTTGGACGACCAGCTCATTAGAGGGCTTGACTACAAAACCCAGTATTGCAGGTTAGATCCCTGCCTGGCCACTTAACTTGTGTGGGAATTGGTCATGAAATCCTGCCTTTGGCCATTCTCCCCCTACCTCAGTTTCAAGTAGGCAGTTGTCAGTTACTGGCATAAGATTGCGCACTTTGTACTGGTTATCCAGCTAACCCAGCAGTGTTTTTTTATGCCCCCTTTTATAAAAATGGGTATATTGTGTTTGGCCTGTCTGTCTGTCTGGCAATCTGTCCCAAATCTTTTACCTTGCTCATAAAATGAAAACTCTTGGGTCTATGTTCTTAACACTTCACATGTGCATGCATCTCATTGACATCTACAATCAAACATGGTTTTAGGTCAAAGGTCAAGGTCACTGTGTCCTTAACGTTCAAAATATAACCTTGTTTCTAAAATAGCTGCAATGCTGCTTCAACGCTCAGTAGGGGGCATTGTGTTTCACAAACACAGCTCTTGATTTTCATTTAAGGGGGGCTGTTCTAAGGCCCCATTCCCAATGGAAAAAAATATATAAATTTTTCCCAAATTGGACCTACAAATTCCTTATTAAAGATTTACAATTTTGTATTATTTTTTAATAAATCTCAATATTTAATCCATCTCCAATCCAGCTCTTTAAGTTGAACCTTAGTAACACTTTTATTTTTAAGCATAATTGACGAAAAACAAGAACTCTAATTTCTCAATTTTAGTAAAGTGATTTTTCCGGATCCAAAGGAGAAAAAAAAACACTCCCAGGAAAAGTGTGAGTTTGGTTGCCTAACAGCCGTGATATGACAGACTGTTTTATAGCGCCAAAAACCAAACAAAAAAGCACATTTCTGCCCCAGAACCTCCCAAAACAAAGATGTTTTTTGATGTTGGAGAAGAAGAAAATATTTATATGGTTTACTTACATTGGAACATTCTTAAACCTATAGTATTTTTTTGTTATTTGACTGTTTATAACACTCACACCCACCACCCACCTGTTGCAGGGCCTGATAGCGGTGCAGGGCAGTCTGTCGGTGCTGCTGGACTCCATGCTCTGTGCCATGGCACCGCTCATGTGCCTCACGGCGGTTTTACCCGAGACAGACGGGCTCCCGGCCGCCACACATCTCAACACACTGGACAACGTGGCGTACATCATGCCTGGATTGTAGACCAACTGAGGGGAGACTATACATTAGTTGTATGTAGCCTATGTGAACCCTTCATGTCAACATATTGGTTGTGTGTAGCCTATGTGTACCGACCTTGTTAACATATTTGGACTCTAGACCGGCAGAGGGATGCTAAACTGTTGGTGGTTTGTTAACTGTGGGTGCAAATAGCTTTGGTGCTGTACAGAATTGGTACGCGTTAGTTGTGTGTAATCTTTGGCTTCGGATACACACCTTGACTTCGTGATAGAACTTTAGACTAACGGGCGGAGTTCTAAAATTTGATCTTATGTAACACAGGTTATGAATGCCTTGTCTCAAGATTCACTCTGGGTAACGGTATGCGTTGGTTGTTTCCATCATTTGGCCCGAATTCGGCTGAATAATATTTTGACTAGAATGGTGGGAATGATGTGCATTGGTAATGAATCTCGTACCGTAGTAGCAGGTAATTTCCAGACTGATACTGCCAGTGGGAGTGGCTAACTGACCTTCATGTTCAAGGACAAACATGGAAGAATAGGGGTGCTATGAACTGACCAGTGGGCTATCCTGCTGGGACCTTATTTTCATTCTATTTAACCAATTTTGTACAGTTTTTTTTAAGACTACAAACATGATTGGGCTTGGAGTTGAAATGGTTCAGTATATTTGCCACAACCTATGGCATTGCCCTTGTGGACTTTATCAGAAAGGGGTGACCTTGAAATGTCATTGTTCAATTACCTATGTGTTCCTTGTTGTGTATGAATATCATACAGAAAGAGTCATGATAATCATGTTGATTGTTAAGGATGTTCTTTAATATGTAAATTGTGTGTAAATTGTGTGTAAATAAGGTAAATTTTGCTTCAATTATGTTAAGTAAAATTTTGTATGATGCAGACACAATAAACTTGAATAAATTGATGTCAATTCTTGTCGTCTCAAGTGTCATGCTTTTTGTGGAGGTGGCTTTCAATTGATAGGTATTGTCATTGTCGGAGCTATTTACTTGGAACACCCTTAGATCTGATGTTTACAACGGTAACTCACTTCTTTAATTTGTCTCAGTTTTACCCACCGTCTTGATTGATTTAGTAAAAATGCTTAATGTTAAAGCATACGCCCACAGGGAGGAAGTTTGTGGAAGAATAACCAGATTTCTTAAATGAATACATGTCTGGAGCATTTTTTTCGCATATGTCATAAGGCCCATTTTCGCACGACGCGGGTTGTATTGCAATCGAAAGACCCTTTGAAGACTTATACGTCACATGTTTGTTAAATCCTCATGAATCTTTCTCAGAACATTTGTTCAAATGATAGCTCAGCCCAGTTGGAAAATGGATCCGGTCCATATTAATAACATGGTCGATAGGTGGTGGGCCATTTTACTTTATTTTGTAATAGTAAAGAGAATTTGAACATTCTAGAAGTCACATGTTTTGTCCAATCGTCATGAAACTTGCTCAGAACGTTTGTTCAAGTGATATCTCAGTCGAGTTTGAAAATGTTTACGGTCCGTTGAAAAACAAGCGGCCATGGGGCGTGGCAGTTTTCCTTATATTGCAAAAGTGAAACCTTGTGAACACTCTAGATCTTGGACGAGTTTGAAAATGGTTTCGTTCCGTTAAAAAAGAAGAGTTAGGGTGGGGTGGCAGTTTTCCTTATATTGCTATAGTAGGGCACGTGGGTTCATTTGTGTTTCGGGTTAGTGCCTTTGGGCATTTTGTTCTCGTGTTTAAAAATAACTTACCACACATAACACCATGATTCGAGCGCAAGTCGTGAGTAACATCTATCTCCCTACTTCAAAGTTCAAGGTCACACTTTGAAGTCAAAGCTAAAATTTGGCCATATCATATCTTGTTCGGACCTTGACTTTGAAATTCATTATGCAATTTTAACTTAACACTACTGGGAGACTGAGTGTCCCGTGTATCCCCCGTCTCATTACCTCAAAAGTAAAGGTATCATTTTGCCGTAACCAGCTCGTTTTTTGACAGAAGTAAAGTTTTGAGACTGCATGTGTACAATTTATAGTAAAATGTGGGGATATTAGTGTCCTATGGACACATGTCTTGTTTTTTTTTTCAACGAAACGATTATACGAGTAATGCGCACATATACATAAACGGTAAATGTACAAGAACATTCAAACATTGCAAATTGTTACTAAAATCATTGCACTGTAACCGTAACAAGAAACATTTAATTGTTGACTATATGAAACAATCACATAATGAGTATTTTTTAAATAAATATTTTTGTATCTCGACAAAATTGTATTTACACTGAAAATGAGAATATTTTCAAAGGAACAATTCGTGTATATACGACATACGGTACATAGAAAAAGCCGTAACGCGGAAAAATACTTTATTATTAATTGGCATGCAATAAAAAGGTCCGATTACTACCACCTCATAAAATGGACATTAATTGGCATGTGAAAAAACAGGGCCCACCTCCTCCAAGTGTCTCCCTCTCCCCACCGAGACAGGTATTACAAACCTATTGGAAAATGACCGACGCAAATTCCAAAGTTTGTTTGCCAAAATCAGAAATCCTCGAACTACCCGTCCACGAAATAGTCTGAAAAACCTCGAAATTCCATGCCGACGAATATAAACTTTTTTACAGTAATAGGCGCTTTATAAAATACATCCACAACGTATCACTTTAAACTGTTACATGATACAAATGTAAGTAATAACATAAACGAATAAAATACACCAACATACAATTATAATTAGAGATTCATAAATGTTTAAATAATTTAAACAAATACACTGAAAACTTGAAAAAAAATGCGAGTGAAAGTACAGGTACATTAATGGCATCAAACTTTTCAGGCTTTATGGAAATGAGATGAGATGCGGCATGGACAGGCCTTTAATGGCATCACGTAATATAGTAGAAACCAATCACGAAGCTGAGATGAGATGTGGTATTGAAAGGCCTTTAATCGCATCAGCTTTCCGGTAGAAACCAATCGTGAAGCTGAGATGAGATGTGGTATTGAAAGGCCTTTAATCGCATCAGCTTTCCGGTAGAAACCAATCATGAAGCTGAGATGAGATGTGGTATTGAATGGCCTTTAATCGCATCAGCGTTCCGGTAGAAACCAATCATGAAGCTGAGATGAGATGTGGTATTGAATGACCTTTAATCGCATCAGCGTTCCGGTAGAAACCAATCGTGAAGCTGAGATGAGATGTGGTATTGAAGGGCCTTTAATCGCATCAGCGTTCCGGTAGAAACCAATCGTAAAGCTGAGATGAGATGTGGTTTTGAAAGGCCTTCAATCGCATCAGCGTTCCGGTAGAAACCAATCATGAAGCTGAGATGAGATGTGGTATTGAAAGGCCTTTAATCGCATCAGCGTTCCGGTAGAAACCAATCGTGAAGCTGAGATGAGATGTGGTATTGAAAGGCCTTTAATCGCGTCAGCGTTCCGGTAGAAACCAATCATGAAGCTGAGATGAGATGTGGTATTGAAAGGCCTTCAATCGCATCAGCGTTCCGGTAGAAACCAATCATGAAGCGGAGATGAGATGTTGTATTGAAAGGCCTTTAATCGCATCAGCGTTCCGGTAGAAACCAATCATGAAGCTGAGATGAGATGTGGTATTGAAAGGCCTTTAATCGCATCAGCGTTCCGGTAGAAACCAATCATGAAGCTGAGATG